>PVJH01001011.1:191417-241450 GCA_004026705.1 Nesogale talazaci | reverse complement strand
AACCTTTAAAAAAATTATTATTGCAAGGAGGATGTCCTAGAAACTTACGTGACTGACCGAAAGCTAAAGAGGAACAAACTGGTTCAAAAATTCCAGACCCAGTCACATGGAGATTGAACATGGAATCATATATATTCCATGGGATCATTGGCCTCTGTAACATATGCATAAGGAAAATCTAACACAGGACTCTCCAAGCCTAGTCTCATTCTTTAAGTTCACCCCACCCCCCAGCCCTCTGCCTCCCCTAATTTTATTTAAGCCCCCTATTAGTTTATTCCTTTGACAGGCGCCCAGGTAATTATGCCGGCTTCTAAGTCCTACTGTAAGTTACGTCTGCGTCTCCCTGAACGCACACAAAATTTAGTGCCACGGCAGCCCTTCTCAAAACAAATAAAAGATTTGTGAACTAGTCACCAAGCATCCGACGCAATTAAACTGCATTTGTTTCTTTTTTTGGCATTCTCACACAATCGGGGCCTTGTGAGAAGTGGGCACTCCTCAGATCACACTGTGTTTTCTTTAGAGAAATGTGTGCCCAAATCCTCTTACCCTACGTAACCAATGTCTCAGCTTGCAGGAGCTGGACAGTTGTTGCACACAGGCACACATATTCACACTCCATCTCCTGCTACTATAACCATGATATATGCACCTAAAGATCGAGAAGTCTGTGTTCAGTGACAATTGGTAGAACCCTCTGAGAAACAAAGCAATGCTGCTCAATTTTTCAGTTGATTATGGTGTCACTGAAGATGAAACAGACACAATTTGATTTAAAAGGATACAAAAGGGAGCTTCAAAAAGGTCTGTGGAAAGGGGGGCAATTAAAAGATAATGGGACTTTCCTGTGAACTTTTTGAAGCTCTGTGCATCCATTGGAGGTTAAAAACAAAAGCAGAGAACATTTAACAGAAAAGGGGTTTTGGGGAGTTGTTTTTTTTAAACCAGACTTTCAGTCTTTCAGAGGCAAGCAAAGCTAGATCTTCCCTGGGGGTACCTAGATCACAATTGCTTTCAATCACCAACTTCAAGCTGTCACACTTTTGAACGTTTTGTGATTTAAAGACAAGGTCTTTAAAATATGGGTAATAAGAAGTGACTTCCAAGTACTCTCTGATTGATTTAACATCCAGGAGTGCTGGCCCAGGCTCACCGTTCCCCCGCTGGTTTCCCCATGCTGTGTGCCCAGATCGGTGTGGATACAAATACAGAATTGGAATTACACACCAGGCCTTGTTACAAGTCTAATTTATCAGGGAAAAATCAATGTGAGGATGATGACAATGTATATGCATGTGTAGGCATATGTGTGGTCTAAGCTGACCCAGGTGGTTTTAAAGACATGTCTATCCCCCAAAACAGTATCAGACAATCCCCTAAGCATCCCTATTAGTATGTTCCCTTAACTGCAATATACAACACAGTTTGTGAGAGATCCTCATAGGAAATCATTTAAAAAATACAATTCTTTATTATAAGACTTGATTTTTTAAATACTCCTAGAAGAAATAATTGAGTTTAATTTTATGCCAAGCCAAATCTGTAAAATCTGTAACATCAGATGTGTGTGCATGGAAGGAACTAAAGGACATCCTTATTATAGTTTGAGAGTTGTACATAAGGCATATTTTGCTTTTACTGAATGTTGTATTTGCCCCTACCAAGGCGAGCATGAATAACATTAAGTTAAATGTAGCATGTGGCATTGTGGTCCCCAAGAAATTTTTTAAAACTATTTTATTGCATTGAATACTGTCTGTACGTTTGGCTATCCTGTATGAAGAAAAGGATAAATAAAAATAGCCAGCAGGAAAACAAAAACAAAATGCAGCCCACAATTCTTTCTAGACATTAATTTACACTGACCATCAACTGAACTTTTATGCCATACTCTATGCTTTGCTAATCATTTTCTTTGCCCAAAAATAAAAACCATAGGCTTAATCGCCCACCGCAAACTTATCAAAATATCCGAGATATCAGACCTATCCAACATCTCCATAGGCAGAGCATATCAAAGGCATTTGTGTCTTTGTGAAAACAATGAGGTAATTTACATAAATGACAATTTATATAAGTGTATTTCCCCACAAGGGTAGACTCTCCTCTAACCATCAGTTTAAATAGGAACTTCCATGACCATCAAAGAGGGCCTGGGCATTCATCGGTCATTATTGACTATCTAATACACAACTACAGCTCACTGCCGTTGAGTTGTTTCTGATTCCCAGAAACCCCACGTATCAGAGGAGAACGGTGCCATGGGGTTCTTGCGGCGGTCGATCTTTCATAGGAATAGAGAGCCTCGTCCTTCTCCCCTGCAGTGGCCTTTAGGTTCGAACCACTTATGTTTGAGCTAACTGCCCAATGCCTAACTAACCCACTGCCCCACCAGGGCTCCATGATCAAGACTCAGTAGACAAAACATTAGAAAGGCATCAGTGAGCGATCAGACAAAACGCATGGCCGATCTCACAAAGGAAGCCAAAGTAATAGAAATGATTCAGACATAGAACTAGAATTTTCATTATAAACAGCAGGTAAAACATAAAGTAAGCTAAGACATAGCTCTTCACTAGAGGCCCAAGGCAATCTGTTAGTTCTACTTAAAAATATAGGCCTATCAGTCATAAAGTTATTCCTAGAAAACAGAAGCTGATATGCCCTCTTGAATTGTAAGCATTTTGTACAGAAGTCTGTGAAAAGCACGGGACAAAAATAAATAAGTGAGCTTACAAATGTGCTATGAGTATTCGGTAAAAAAAAGAACTGTTTAAACACGCAGTCCCATAATTAGCCTGAATCTCTCATTCAAGCACTGCAGGTCAAAACCACCAACTTTTCCAAGTCAATGGGGAAAAAGCTTCCATGTCTCTCTTGTGTATTTGGGTGTGTATAATTAGACTTCTCACATGCCAACACAAACCCATGAAAGCTTTCTCTATACAAGTTTAGATTGTTCTAGCTCCACCGTCAGGATCAGAACGTGCTGGTAGACCATCAGCAACACCACTGGATGGGAAATACTGCTTTGCCATTTCAGAACAGAGGCTACTGCTCTCCACCAAGATAAATATCAGGAATAAGAAAGAAATGGAACCAGTGAGCAAAAGGGAGAGTTATTAGTTAATGACAGCAATGGAGTAAATGGGGGATTTTGTCTGCTACTTACAATGTTGCTGTGGGAGCTGATTATTTAAGCAGCATGTATGTGGATGAGCTATTCCTGTAGGTATGTAACCAGAGCTTTCATATGGAAGTACCTGGCCCTTGTATCAATCAGTGTTTGGTCTGACTACATATCACACTGAAACAAAATAACAATAGTTGAAAGGAAATAAAAGTCCGTTCCTTATTTACACATATACAAAGCTGAGTGTTCACATTTTATCACAGATATGGTATCTCCTCAGGGTTCTTAATGCTTAAGAATTGGGTTGTGAATTGTAAGGTCTGTAGTTTGCAACGACCAGCTGCTCCATGGGAGAACGAAAAGGCATTCTACTCTGAAAAACTATGACGCTCTTAAAAACTCACAGGGGCAGTTCTACCCTTGCCTAGAGCGTCTATTTGAGTCAGCATTGACTCACATGACAATGAGTTTGGTTTGTGGTTTATGCCCAGCACGGTGGCCAATTGAAGTTTCTGAAGATGGCCACAATGTAGCCAGAATTGGAATGCTTGAATTGTGGTCTTGGCCGAGAATATTGAATGTACCATGAATGGCCAAAAGAATGAACAAGCCTGTCTTGGAGCATGTACAGCCAGGATACTCCTCCAAATGAGGAGGACAATAGTTCTTCTCCATATACTTGGGACATATTATCCAGAGGAAAGGGCCTCATGCTTGGTAGAGGATCAGTGACAAAGAGGAAGACCTTCAATGTGGTTTGACCCTGTGGCTGTAACAATAGACTCCAACATAGCAAGAATTGTGAGGGAGGTTCAGCATCTGTCACTGCTTGCCTCTGTTGTTCATTGGGTCCCGATATTCAAACACCATGTGATGTTCCCCAATAACAACAGGAAGAGTTTCAAGCAGGCTGGGCAGTGAACTCTTTGAGACAAGTAGCATTAGTCCCAGATAAAAAGTTTCAGTTACCGAAGAAGGGCAGCAAGAATGTGAGCACAATGAAAAGTCTTTCCAGTCCAGTATTTTTCACCTTTTATTGTTAGGCAGGACTAGCTGTCCTCTAAGAAAGGATGCTATGTCCTCACTGCATCTGCTATGTGAAAAAAGTATCTGGATAAGAGCAACACAACACCCCTGTGCAGAAATCAGGATGCAAGACTTACTTTGCTTATGAAACAACTGAATGACAGTGTCAAAAGACAGATGAAAGAAACTCAGAATCAAGTAGAGGGGCAGAACAATGGTCCTGGGAAATTCAGTTGTGACCCAAGTATGCTTATAGCATGGGGGATGAGCACACGTGCTAGTAAACTAGCTCTGTACTGAAATTCATGATTATCTAAGCTTGATATAGGTGACAACATAGAAGCATTTTTTTCTATTTTCTGGATAATCCTGGTGATGATATCACTACTTAGATGATTCTGATGATATTATGTTGAGTATTTAAGTTAATGCTGATTAATCCCATGATTACATCTTTAATTCATGTTGTTAAAAATTATATCTTCTTCTAAATGGGGCTGAGGAAGTATTTGTGCAGATACATGCTTTTCAGGAGAGTCAAGACCTAGTTAAGGCAAATGTGCTGGGTAATGTTTTTTTCTAGAATTAACCCAAAGGAATATGGATTTCATTTAGATGGTGCGGACATCCAAACAGAGGGTTGCTTCAATAACCAGACTAAATATCACTTCACTTCAGAAAATCAGTTCCTTTGGGCACTGGTACCTTGGGAACATGGTTAAATATTGTCGGAATTTTAAGTAACTGGGTTTAAATATGATACTTCTAAGAGCGTGGTTACTTATCAAATAATACCCTGTTTATGATTTTGAACTATGACTCCATTAAAATGAGGAGCATGTGAACGAATTACTCTATCAACTAGCATCATAGTAATCACAAATAAATAAAGATGATAGTTCTTGTCAAGTCAACTCTAAATTAGCTAGATTCATAGACATCTAGCTCTTGTCAAACCAACTGTACCTCATGGCAACTTACATTCAACAGAATGAAATATTAGCCAGTCATGTCTTATCCTCATCATTGCTGCCACGTTAAAGTCCATTGTTTCAGCTCCTTATTGAGGATCTTCTTCCCCTTTCTGGCCCTCTGCTTTACAAAACACATCTTTCTCTAGCACTTGATCCCTTCCAATGACATGTCTAATGAGAGCAGGTAGGGTAATGTTCGCTTGTGGTTTTTAAGATTTCCATTGGCTAAACTTCACCAATAGATCAGATTTTAGTGCCATTTCAATTTTACAACTTCCAAATTTTCTAGATACCCACACTATATAGTCCACATTTTGATTTGAATGATACTTTTACAGCTGTTTCTTCTCATTTTGAGTAATGACCCACCAGCAAATCAAGGTTCTGAAAGCTTTATTCCACCCACATCATTAAATTTGATTCTACTCTGAAGAAACATATCTTCTCAATGAAGATTTGGATGTCTTACCACTTGAGAGGCTTATCTTCTGATACTGTATCTAACAAAAGTTTGCTGCTACTTCAAACGTTTTCATTTTTTTTTAAGACTAGAATCATCTTTCTTTCTTTCTAAGAGCAGCAGCTTCTTGCTAGCCTGTCTTAGTCTGTAAGCACAATTGAAACATTATTGGCATCATTTCCAGCCTCCCAGCAATATGCAAACCACCATAGTACATTTAGTTGGCAGATGGACAATAGAAAGATAATAACATAGTTGTTGCTAGGTGCTGTGGGATCCATTTGGATTTATTGCAATTTTGTACAATCATAGGAAACACTGTCTGGTCATCTGCCATTGTGCTTCTATTGGAGCCCGTCAATGGGCCGCTGTGGCATTCCATCATATGGAAGGTCTCCCTCTTTGTTTTACTACTACACTGCTGTCTTATTTAATGAAGATTAGCACAAGTGTGTGTCAGGTGCTTTGTAAAGAATTTTGCCTATTTCCCATTCTCTCTTTCAGTTCTCACCCAACCCCTGTGAAGTAGGTTCTGTTATTATCATCAGGTAGTCAATGAAGAGATGAAAATACCGACGAGAGCCAAAATCACGCAAAGCTAGGACTCAAAAGGAGCAGTAGGTAGATGATAAAGAAAATTCAACATGAGGTGAGCTCAGAATCTGTCATTCTGTCTGTCTGTCTCTCCCCCCATCTCCACCCCCCCCCCATTGCCTGCCCATCTTTAGGCCTGCATTCCTTAACTGTCTTCATATCAGAGTCAAGATTCTAGAAATGGAACACAGCTGCTGGTAAAACATGGGCAAGTTAGGTAGATCAAGTTAGGAAGTGAGAAAGAGAGAAAATATGCAACGCCACAGTTTGCATAAAAATAAGTGTGTTCTAGTGAGGAGAATCTCATCTATCCCTTCTTCCTGTTTTCAAATAAACCCGGGTTCTCTTTTTGCAAGACACACTACTCCCAGACAGGGGGTGGCTACGGGCATTCCCACTTGGATGTACCCTGGGAAACAGCCTCTTGTATCCTAATTTAAAAAAGAAAGGCATATATACACATTCATACACACACACCCACACTCCAAAAATATCAAGCAGTGCATTGCTCCAAAAACATCCAGGGAACACTAAGTTGGGAACCTCAGTGATTTTAGATGGAACACCTTCCCTCTCTTCACAGCTTCTTGCTTTTTGAGGCTCTCATTGTCCAAATTCAGTAATGCTTCACATCATTGAGATTTTTACTTGAGGCAAAGGACATTGTCATGGTAAAACTTACAGAATTTCTGTCACTGAATCTAGGCATTGTTGGTGATATGTTTGTGTGGAGTTCTGGAGGGAAAAGGGTTAATTGGAGAGGCTTAGAGGTAGCCTGGCCTCTCTTAAATGGGAAATTGGCAGCTAGCAGTTTGGAACGATGCCTCGAATGTCTGACTGAACATTTTTATTTTCCTTTTTGCCCAGAGGTGGCTTTTAGACACCCACAGCAGCAGAGGGCCCTCGGATTGGGATTCGGCAGGCAGGAGCCAGAAAGCTGTCTGCCCCTTCTTGGGTGACTAGGGAACCCCATTAGGATGCCCTCTCAATGGCCAGAGCGTGGATGACATCCTCCCTCAATTTCCAGTAAACCGCCAACCTTCGTGTAAAATCATTAGGGGTTTCTCAGAGAGGTGGGGGTGCAATCAAAATGGATGGAGGAGGGTTGGGAGAGAAGAACCCAGAGGCATCCAGTGGAGATTCTAAAGAGGGAAAGGATGGCCAAGCAAGCTGCCAACAGGGAAACATGGAGTTACCAGGATGCTGAAGATGTGGGCCAATCAAAGCAAGATGTGCAGAGAAGAGAGAAGTCCTCATGGGGAGAAAACAGCCAAGAGGAAAGGGTCAGAAGTATCCTCACTCAAGAACCTCCCGTTCCTGATTTGGTTTTGTCAACCACATTCTGCTGGGAAGGGGGCTGAGGGGCCAACTTTATGGAGTTGTTTTAATTGCTTCATGCTGCCCTCTCCCTGAAACGTGACCCATGCTCACTAGAGCGAGCGAGGCCCTGCTACTACTCCTTGAATTTTTAGAACAAAAGTACAGTGGAACCCCAGGATTTGACCGCATCCGTACCGACATAGTCGGATTTCAACGGAAATGTTGAGAAAAGTTTGTGTCAGAGCTCGAACAAGACGTCAGAATCAGACCCGACACACGTGATTTTTGTAAACGAGAGCTGTTCGTGTTTTTCCCTCGCTCGGCATTAGTTGGCGTTACTATGGCATTGTTTAAACCTTTTGCCGCTGTGTTCCAAGCGTTTTGCTACAATTTTCTTAGTTTTTGTGGCTCTTTGTACTGTTTTTAGATATAACATATGGGCCCTAAAAAGGATCGTCATGATAAGAGACTGGTTAACTTTATCAATATTGTTGATGATAACTTAATAAACCCTTTTAGAAAATAGTTCCTTTAAGGAAATGTCACTAGAGCACCATATTAGATAGATTTTTTTTTAAATAGAGAAAGCCAGCCAGGTCCTAGTGAAAAAAGGCAAAGAAGGGAAAAAGCTGAAAAGCAGCTACCAGTTGAATTTATGGAAGGCGACACCCCTTCCAAACAATGACTCTCTCCATTCCTCCTCTCCACATTCGTGTCCACAGACCCAGATCCTTATTCACCTCAAGGTATGGACCATATTGTAGTTGTTAAAAACTCTCTTAATGTTGTGTTTCTCATTTGAATTATATTATTTAACACTGAACTTATTTACTTTGAAATTCCTGTGTAACGTTTTGTATGAAAAGGCAAGACCGGGGTAAAAACTTGGTGGTTGAGAATAGATTGATCTGCTTTCAGTTACTTCTTACAGGAAAAAATTGATTTGGAACCTGACTGCATTGCATCTTGTCGCTCCTTCTAGAATGGAGTTCTGGGGTTCCACTGTGTGTTAGACTCTAAAACATGAATTGTGGCTAGTTCTGATTTTCCTACTTTCCAAGCAAAATACACCCCAGTACTGAGTAGCACGCTAGAGTCAAATGCCAATGCAGGATATCCTGATAGTGGCCAGTGACTGAGTGCATCTAAAGAGATTATGGGTGTGGATGAGACCATTTGTTAACAAGAACAATAGAGCTTTCTGAGCGGGCCTGGTACCACCTCTAGTCTCCTTTCCACAAAATCCTCTGAGATTCACCCCAGGTTCCCTTTTGACCACAGGAAGAATATCAGGATTCTAAATCAATCTCTCTCTCTCTCTCTCTCTCTCTCTCTCTCTCTCTCTCTCTCTCTCTCTCACACACACACACACACACACACACACACTCTCACACTCTCTCTTTCTCTCTCCCTCTCTCTCACACACACAATGCTCATAAAGTTTTGGCAGTTCTACACATGTATTGTAGTTCCGAACCAGCATAACCAGAACTTTAAATTAACATCTCCAGAACTTTACTGAAAACCCTAAGTCCTCTTCTTATCACTTCTCATACAGGCCTCACCATGATTGGAAGGGGATGGCAGGTGTGACTAATGCAACAAAGTGGGCTTGTAGGTGTGGCCCAAAAGATCCTTTTTAATATCCCACTTACAAATGGAGACTTTGTGATCTCCACAAAATTGGAATCACCTAGGGAAGTTGCATTTTTACAACGTACCCTTGATAACCCTGAGGGCATTAAATTTAAGAAGCACTGGGCTAGCAAATAAGAGGAGTGGCCTTTCATCCATGTAAGAATTGAATTTTTTACAATAGCTGACCATGCCCTAGCTTTACCAAAGACGAAAGTGAGGTCAAAGAATGCTAATGTATCGAATGTCACACCGTAATATATAGTCTACTTGAAAAGTGAAATAACAAGAAAAGAAACCTAGATGTTCTTTTTCAACTACAGCACACCAGACTTGCTCTTTCTAATATATGGTCTATGCCACATCAAATCTTCTGACCCCCTTTTGTAAGATCTCAAAAGAGTGAACATTGTGGCCAGATTGATTTATGCCTCACCATATTATCTGGTAAAAGCAGACCACTGCTCCTGATTGCGTTCCTCAAAAAGACGCCTAACCAAAAAAAAAAAAAAAAAAAGTCCCTGGCTCAATACAAAAAGGCCCACTTTCTGTCTGACCCTGGGGCTATTCTAATTCTTAGCTAAAACCTTTGAACCAAGGAAACTGGAAGGACCATTATTCCAACGGCCAAAATATATGCATCTTAGATTTCCCCAACACTAGTCTAGATTTCAAATGAGGTTATGAAAGTAAATACATGAGCTCATTCACTTTTAATATCAGACCATTAGTATGCACCATTGTTACTAGATGAAGAGCCCCTTCACAAAGCCCTTAAATTGTAGAGATGGATTATGAGCAAATGCTGTTTGATCCTAGAGGCATCAAGCTTAAAGGCTACTAATACCACCTCTCATCACAAGGAGAGTAAAGGAATATATGTCTGTCTAGGTGGGGAAGTGGTCCTATAGGTATATACATTTTAGTGGAAGGCAAACCAAGATTTCCCAGTAGAAATGGGTTATGGCAGCAACATAAGCAATCATGACTTTACATGTGTACATCAAAAAGCGCATTTTTAACAAATCATAGACTTTTAAATCATCCTGGAAAGCAATCAAATAGTAAAGGTCTACAAGCAGAACTCTGGTGACACTGTGGGCTAGGTATTGGAATGCTGACCACAAGGATAGTCGTTCCAACCCACGGGTCACTTGGTTAAAGAAAGATGAATCTGTCTGCCCTCAGGAAGATTTACAATCTTTCAATCCAAAAGAGCAGTTGTATAGCAATCCTATGCGTCAAAATTAACTCAGGGAGTGATGTCATTCAATTTGTTTCTTTTATTGTCACTATCGGAGGTCACCAAGCGAGTTCCAACTCATTGCAACCTTCTATACAGCAGAATAAAACACTGTCCAGTCCTGAACCATCCTGACGATGGTAGCGTTAACCTATTGCTGCAGTTCTGTGTCAATCCATTCCTTGAGACTGTTCTCTTCCATGATCCCTATATTTTACCAAACCTGATGTCCTTCTTCCATGGACTGGGATCTCCTGGAAATATGCTCAAAATACATGAGATCGAGTCTTGTCATTCTTCTTTCTAAGGAGCATTCTGGCTGTACTTATATTAATGCAGAGCTGTTTGTCTGTCTGCCCCACACCATATTTTAGATATTCTTTCCCCACACCATAATTCAAATATATCATAACTTTTGCAGTCTTCATATTTCCTTACTCATATTTCAACTTTTACAGGTACATGCGATGGCTGAAAATACCATGACTTGGGTCAGATGCATCGTGGTCCTTAAACTAACTTAGTCATCAAAGTCACATAAAGTTCTTCAGTGCCTTTCAGAGGTTTTGTCTTGTAGAGATGTTCAATGCTGTGCATCCTTTGATTTCTTGACTGCTACTCCCATGAGCATTGATTGTGCAACCAAATAAGATGAAATACTTGACAATTTCAATATTGCTCAGTCTATTGGCCCAGTTGTGAGGATTTTGATTTCCATTACATTGAATGCAATCCATACAGAAGGCTTCGGTTTTTGATCACCATCAATAATGCCTTGATATTGATCTACTTGAGTGTTTATTGTTCAAGCACTTGTAGTTGATGAAGTAACTCTGTTGATCTAGGCAATGTTTCCTAATTTCTGGGGGTGAATTGTTGTCTAACCTAGAATGATCTTAGTTGGGGACTTTGCCATATCTGTCATCCGTTAGCAGGTGGTGTTGTGGTTGTTAAACTGGCTTTGGGTAACTTCTGATTCAAAGTAACCCTACATGCCACATACTAAAAATGTCCTATCATGTGAGGTTGCATAGAGAAGGGTTCATAATACTGTAAGGCGGAGTTACAAAGGCAAAGATCAACATGCTATTTTTCAAATCTCTGTGTGTTTGGGTAAACTAGAGAAACATTCATAAACACACATATGGATAAAAGGGAGAGGTTTATATACAAGAGGAACGGAACATTGAGAAAGCATTCCACCCTAGTCCAGTCCAAGGTCCCAAGTCTGATATTAGCCCATATGTCTAATACCAGTCTACAAAGTCTCCTTCTGGCTCATGAAGCACCTGCAATGACACCAAGATAATCACAGATCAGTGGGTGCAGAGTCTTGTTTTTCCAGCGGCAGTAGAATCATCCCGGTGCTGGCAGGGCTCTCCCCATGGCTCCTCGTTTCCAAGGCCCAGGATCCATTAGCAGTATTCATTGGTGGTAGAAGCAGCTCAGTGCTGGCAGGGGTCTCTCTGGCTTTCCCAGCTTCAGACATCTGGTTCCATCAGGGTAAACCCCTGTGGCTTCTCCTCCAGTTTCTCCAGTTTCCAGAAATCAGGATCTCTCAGCATGCTGTCATCTTGTCTTGTCAGTAGTTCCTCTCCAAGGAACTGAGTGTCTGGTCTCTCATCTCCATGGGGAAAACATGGTGATATTTCCCAGAATTCTTAGAGAAAGAAAGCTGTGCCCACATAGAGGTCTCATTGGTTAGCTCCAGATTGACAGACTAGACTCCAACCCTATACTTTTGGTCAAATTGGCAGCAGAATACATGACTGCCACACTCTGCTTTCATTGTTATGCCTCAGGTGTCCGAGGTCTAGGGTCTTGGTCAAAGCAAGAACAGGCTCACATCGGAGTGGGCACTGTGGGCACTGCATGTTCATAGGTAGTAGAAACAAAGGTGGTTGATGGCTACTTTCCATCAATGCAATTGACCTACTACAATGAGTACATTTGCTAAATCGCAGGAAGGCAGGAAGAACACTGGCACATAGAAAGAATTTCAAGAAGTAAGAAAGACATCAAATGATGCAATTCAAATTTTGAAATCACACCTTCCATTTGGGGACTATCTCCTACATTGAACACATCCAGAAGAATGAATAATGTGATTATAAGGAAGTAAGTACTGACTTTAAGCATGTGGCACAATTTTAGAAAATTTAGTTGACCATCCTGGCAAGCGTCATATTGATTTGGGGAGATCCTGACCAATTTCCTGACTTTATGAGTTGATTATTTAAGATAAATGTATATAAATTTTCTTTTAAAAATGTGAAGAAGCAAAATTTTGATTAAGTAAACATTGCAACAAGGGAATTTTCTAATGGGTTGATCGTTGGCAATGATATGACAAGTTAGTTTTATTTCCCATATATAGTAGATTTAATTTAACAACAGATGAATGCATCCACAGTTTATAAAAACTTAACAAACATGTACTGTTTCCGCATTCCAACTAGGGCTGATTTGATGTGATAAAAACAGGCATGCTTTGCTTTATTTAAGGTGGTGAAATGTATCTTAAATGGAGACCTGGTTTTGACTATGTGTTATGGCTGTTGTTTAAGGGCTGAAGGCCTTTCCTCAAGGGCATCAATTCAGATGTTACCATTTCTTTAGCTGTAGTTGTTAATAGTTTTAGTTGTTATAGTTGTTATAGTTGATTTTCACCTATTTTCCATGTCATTTGTACTGATTCTATAGTTATCCCTGTTCAAGATCCTTGAAAGGAGTTCCTTTAAAACCTGTATGCACCAAAGCTTCCATACCCACAAGAAACAATATGATAGTTTAAAGGACAGTTATTAATATAGAAACAGTACAAAGAAATAAATAAGATTTCTACTCATGTACACTCATTTGATATTTGTCAATAGGAAGGAACTCTTCTAGTTTCCTGAATTCTAGTTATAAAAAATAAACAATAAAATTCCTTATAGTGATAAAATTCTCAGGAGACAGAAAATAAAGCTTTTGGGATATTTTCTTTCCCCCTTACATTCAAAATGTAAAATTGTTGTAGAAAGATTCCCATTGTACTGTGACAGTAAATACCAAGGTAGTTCTATGTTTTGCAAGAAAGTTCAATAATGCTCTCATCATCCTACTCAGCAGATTGTAAGAAGTTGATCTAAGTTTGTTTATGACTTGATGCTTTCATGCTTTAGAGGAAAATGCCACCTATACTATGCAGTGTGGATAAGTCAACTTTAAATTCAGGATTCCAGGCTGATTTTGTTGGGTTGCTGTCTTTCCTGGACAGCATCCTCTTCTTCGTGCTGTAAGAAAGTGTGAGTGCCCTTGTGCCTGAGAACCCGCAGATCCTGAGAGGAATCTCCTTCATTTAGGCACTGGCAGCAACAGTGACTCCATGACATGGTATGTGGGGAAAAGCAATCGTCACCAAGACGACTCTGGAATCAACAAAAGGAACAAGCCAGAGGCTGGGAGATGGGATTCATCCTGTGATTTCCTTTTCCACAGGCACTAACCCTTGAAACTACCTCCCGGGGTGCCATTCAGGCTTCTTTCTTGTGGGACCTGACCTTTTACTTGAAATATGTGTATTTTTTTCATGAGACTTACTTTTTAAAGTTAGATGTCATTGTGATATACTTCACATATCATGCAATGTAATCGCTCAGTTGTGTTAAGTAGATATGCGCAACCATTATCATCATCGATTTTAGGCATTTTCTTAGTGCATTCATTGTCATTAGCTCCCCTGTGTTCCCACATCTTCAGCTGTCATGCCCCTGGCCTATTATCCATCCAGTTACTATAGAATTATAGAAGTTTCTAACTATCCTTGGTTTCACATATAGAAAATGATATGAAATAAGACATGATGCAAAGATATGTCAAACACACAACAAACTCAGTAACAATGACTAGGCAAAAACATAAATGTACCTGATTCAAAAAGAAATATGGTATTAAAAAGGACAACAGCTTTAGAATGGATCCAAGGGGAAATCCAATGATGGGATATTGCATTTAAGTTGACTACATCTACCACCATTGACTTTACAATACCTTCAGTCTGACACTCACTCAGTCATTGACTCAAGGCTGACTCAGAGTGACTCTCTGGGTTTCTGAGTCTGTAACTCTCTTCAGGAGTAGAAAGCCCACTCTGAACTGCTGGTTCTTTTGACCTGCCAACTATGGGGATTGCAGCCCAATGCTTAACCACTCTATGACCAGGCAGCCTTATGTACAACAAAATGGCAGTAACACCTGGTGCTAAGCCACCACTCTCAGTTTGTCCTACTGTGGCAGCTGATGATACTGGAAGATATGCCAGTGGCATTGTTAAATACCAGCAGGGTCTCCCAGGTAGATAGGTTTCAGTGGAGCTTCCAGATTTAGGCAGATGGGGAAGAAGGACCCAGTACTCTATTTATAGAAAAAAAAAACTATCCAGAGAAAACCTTATGGGTAGTAGGAAACAGTTTTCAATGGTAAACTAGTTTTTCACAGGTATGTAATCGTAAGAACGACAACAGTGTCCAACTGGTTGATATAATCTACTTTGTCAGAGTACACAAAATCAAGGTATAGTAGGAAACAGTCTTGGCCTGGGATATTTCCAGGCTTGTTTGTTTGCTTCATTACTTAAACTGAATTTATAGATAGGAGCTGTCAGCATAGCAACTTGATGGCCTTCTATAGTGACAGGCTTATGCGCTCCCATTGCGGTTGTTGTTTGTCCCTAAACCAGCTTTATGCGGTATTGGCACCATGATCAAGAAACCAAGATGTCCCTCTTGTTTCATCTTCAAGGTCATGGCTAAGTTCGAGTCCATTGTTGCAGCCTTGGAGGGGTTGAATGTCTTAGGTGTCTGATCGTCTAACACTGAATGAGACAATCTTCGGTTCTGATCTCTAAGGTTCTCAGCAGCTACTTTTCAGAAGTTGAACATCAGAGCTTTCCTCTTCCTCTTAGTCTGTAAGTTCTGTTTAAACCACTCTCATGGGGAAGCATGCTGATATTTTCAATACTGAAGGCACAGTTTCAATCATATTGGACACACATACGCCATCATATTCTGACAACTGACGAGTTGTTCTCCCAGAGATGTGTTTTCCATTTGTTTAGCCAGCTTGCTTTCTGGAAGCAAAGTATCGATTATTTTTTATTTTTTTCTCCCTATCATTGGATGAATAGCAGAAAAAAGAGCCAATAAACTTACCATAAAGGCATGCCACTTATAAATATATTTTTATTTTTCAACCCATTTTAATATAGATTATGCACTTGATCGTTACAATGAACACATTACTAAACCCAGATGGAAAGTTGATCATTTTCTCTAAATTCCTAGTGGATTTTCTTATTTCTTCTAAGAGGTACATATCATTTTGTCTTTGTTACCATACCTTATCTTTTCCAGTAAATTAAAAGTTCCTTAATAGCAAGGCCTCATTCCTTGGCTTCTAGAATCCCCTACATCACATAGCACTAGAAATAAGGGAACTGACTGCCATCAAGTTGATTCCAACTAAGAGAGGACCTGGAAGACAGAGTGGAATTGCCTTCCCAAGGATCCCAAGGCTGTCACCTTTATCAAACTCAACTACCATATTATTCACTCTCTGGGGAGCTGGTAGGTTGAATGAGTGCTCCATTAACAGTTGAGTGACCAACTGCTATACCACCAGCACTCTGAGGAAGAAAGATGGATTATCCACTGAGTCCTAGAGTCTAACTTAAACATGTTCTTAAGTTAAAAAGCGATTTTATGTCTCTGGAAAGTTGTTTTTAAAATCTGAACCAACATTTCCCATCAGGCAACATCAAGTGTCTATGTGGAGGAAGTGACCACAGATATAACAAAATCTTTTCATCTGGTGTTCTCTAAAATATGCTCTTCAGAAGGAATCACTGACATGGAAAAGTCATAAATACATATAGCTGTTGGGCGTCTTCAAATAATGAGAACAATTGATGGGGAAATGCAGTATAATTCCAAAATTCTTTATCAGGATCATAATTCAAATGGATCAATCCATCTGTGGTCTTCCTTGCATAGTGTCCATCTTTCACAGGTGTGGGAGGTGACTGGAGATGCTGTGGCTTGGGTCAGATGCACCTAGCCCAGAACTATCCTTCTAGTAAAATGAATGGTAAATGTGTGTTTCATTGTTTTGTATGTCTTAGAATCATCTCTGTGCTTTCCTTAGTCAGTAAGGACATGCATGTGCAAAGAGCAGCAGTGACATCTGTGACCTCGGCTTTTGTTTTGTTTTGGGGGGATGCATGACTGTGAACGTTTTTCAGGTAAAGCAAAACAGTTTTAATTGTAACAATGTTGAACCATTGCCGTTCATCCATTTCATCCTTCATCAATGACTTGTTAGTAGGTTATAATAAAACCCTGATGATGATGCAAATTCAGATATATAATTCATGTTTTCTTTAAATCACTATATTTGGGGCTGGTGCTACGCTTAACCAAAATCCAAGCATTCATCCATTGTGACAAGCAAATTTGTACATTTGGTGCCATCATCATTTTCAAAAAATGTCTTTCTGCTTGAGCCTTTGGTATGTTTTTCATTTCCTTCCTCTGACTGTGAATTTTACAATAAGCCTTTAATACTTTTGTAGCGAAGGACAGATTGATTGATTGATTTTCTGAAAGAAAAGCTGTGACGTATCCGGAGCCCTAGAATTTCCAGTTTCAGACCCCATCCTTCTTGTATTTAACCCACTTATCTTCTGGCGAGTTTTCTGCAGGATGGATAATCCTTCAAATGGCCCCTTGTTCTCACCAACACTCCCAGTTATCTTTAAGACCTGGACCCTGCAGCACCCTTAGCTTAGCTGAGTGTTGACTGTCAATCCATTGTGCCACTTTTTTGGGGGGGGCTGGGGTTTAGTCCCCATGCACACAGAAGGTGACATTGACATTGGGTTGGTTGGTTGATCCTCCTTTGTATCTGTTTTCCTTCAACTCTCCCAGAGCTGGAAAGGGTAGACACAGTAGAGAAACTAGTGTTCCTACAGAAGAGCAACTCATTTTCTTTTCAAATTCATGTCTCCCAAAGGAGGGTTATCACCTACTCAATATAAAATATGGGTTTGTCATTTATTTTTAAGAAAATGGACAGAGGTGGCATGGATGGTGTCCATATTTGACCTCTTCTGACTTCCTTTTCTCCATGAGGCAAGGGTCTGACATGTCTCCAGCCTCTCTCCTTATTTACCAATTCTTACACCAACCAAGCCTCCTACAACACTCCAATTCTAGGTTGGGTTTGGTTATTCATTTCCATGGTCACACAGAACTCCCAGACAATGCTCATGATTAAGGGAGCTAATTAGAGGAATTCTCACAAGCCAGGATGAGTAAATGATCAGGACATAGTCATTGGTCCAAAGCAATGGTCAGCAGTCATTCTCTCTCTGGTCCCCAACCTCTCTGCTACTTGGCCCCTTGTCCTCTCCCCTGAGAACTCGAAACCATTCCTATCCCTCTGTGTCTCACAATCCCTTCATCTTAGTGCAGCTCCACTGAGCCCGTCCCCTATCTTCATGCCTCAGACCCTGGTTCTTCTGGTCTTAACTTCCTCCTTGGCCATGTCACACAGAGAATTAGGATGTGTTCTTCCAATGGACCTGAGCTTTCTTTCCTTCTGAAATGGCTTTATACAGAGAGGAATGACTTCCATGGAAGTGGGATGTTTTACTTTTAGTGGAACATATCCTCTAGGAAACAAAACACAATAACTTAGTTGACACCTTTATTAGAGTCTAATGATTCAGTCCACTTTAATCCTGTAGCTGAGAATGCCTTCTAAAATGGGACTGAAGCCACAGCCATATGAGCCCAGAATTATAATGCATAAGGAGTTATGACCAAAAGGGCCATATTAATTGACTACATCTCAGGTACAGTTAAATATGCTTATTTTATTTTATTAATCAAGATAATATGTAGACCTTGTCAGCCTTTTCTTTGGGGAGAAAATAAGGCAGTCTTGTCCTAGCAAACACTGACATTCTCCAATACCAGAGAGAACAGTTCTACTTGACCTAGAGGGTAGCTAGTCATGAGAATCAATTGCCCTTTTGCACTGCCACCACAGTATTACAAACAGAGAAGTGCTGCATTCAAATCAGCTCTGGCTCATGGCGACTCAGCAGTGTAGAGTCATGGCTCCATCGGGTTTGCAATGACAGTTGGGTTGGAAAGAGTTTGCCAGACCTTTCTTATGAGTCACCTCTGGGTGGATTTAAGCCTCCAACTTTTCAGCTTCTATCCCAAAGGTTATTGTTACAAAGATTCCAAAATCCCACTGTTAGTGAGTCAATTCTGACTCATAGTCACCCTGGGTAGGGTTTCCCAGACTTTGAACCTTTATGGTTAGTAGCCCAGTGCTTACCCCTCAGCCAGCAGGGCTCCAGTTTGTAAAGATTGCTTTCTAGAAATGTCTACGGAGCTGTTCTTCTCTGTCAGGTGGGTTTGCTCATTCACCAGGAGAATGTTCAGACATTAGGGAAAGTGGATTATCAGTATAGGGAGTCAACATATCACAAAAAGACAATAAATGAGACTGGGTCATCAAAGCTCTATTGTAAGAAAGACATGAGTCAGACCCTTTCCGTGGATGAACTAGACATAGCTCCACCTGTAAGTGGGCCAGGTATCGCAGTGGGCTATATGTTGGACTGATGACTACATGGTCAGCAGTTGAAAAACATGAACTGCTCTGTGAAGGAAAGAGGAAGCTTTCGACTCCGGTAAAGAGTTACCATCTCAAAAACCCACGGGGCAGCTCTTGCTAATCCAATCGTGTTGTTATGAGCCAGAATCAACTCAATGGCAGTGAGAGAGCAGCATCAGCTCTCTGGAGTCCCTTGGAGAGACCAATGGTTAATTGGCTTCGCCATTTGTCAAAGGTTTGGGAGTTCAAAGATACCAAGATGGGCATTGGAAGAAGGCCCTGGTGATCTAATTTAGAAAAGTCAGTCCTTGAAATCACCCTGGATCCCAGTTCTGTTCTAATCCCCAGGGTCAACCTGAATCAGTGTTGACTCAGGGCAACAGGTTTACAGACTCATCCATCAGGTTTCTGACTAACTCTTCCAAGCCCACAGCAGGATCTCGAAAGGCAATTGGCATCTAAGTTGACCTTCTGTGGCCCTGAAAGTGATTCCCACGTTAAATAAAGTCACACAAACAGGTGTGATGCTGTCTGGAAGAGTTCATGTCTGAGTTCATGCCATTGAGATGGAGGAAGACACAGACCCTGACTTCCACACCTACAGACCCCGTCTTTGTGTTACCTACTATGCCCAGGGCCCTGCTGCGTGAGTCAGAGGTTTAGACGGGCTCTTCCTGCTACCTGGTCTATCTCATCACCTGAAGATCTTCTGGGGTGGGAACTGGAGCTTTCTTCTCTTCCAAGCTAGGGCAGTGCGTTTCTATATTCTGACTTCATCTTCTAAACTCAGTCCTTACCACAGGAGGAAATGAGAGATGTATTCTAAGGAAAAAAATCAAGTGACTGGATCTCTAGATCCTGGTAGAGACAGCTAGTAGAGACAGCGGAGGAACAAGAGCTTGAAGAAAAGTCCACCATGAAACCTGAGGAATATAAATGATCTTTCCAAATTCCCCACTGTCACCCAGGGATTAGACCAAGAGAACATTCTGCAAAGAAAAACTGATTATTCCTGGATTCAACATTGCTGGTGCCGCGTCCTCACCCTACTGCCAACTATCCCCTAAACCCACTGCCACTAAATCAGTTCTTCCTCCTAGTGACCCTCTAGGATAGAGAAGAGCTGTCTCACAATGTGTCCATTTCTGTACATCTTTAGCAAACCTCGTGTCACATCTTTCTAAGGGGGAAGCCTAAATTCACTCTAATACCTTCTATCATAGCTGTGCTCTCACTGCCTGGGCGTGGCTGCTCTTGCTTCTGGCTGCTCTGCCTGGAATTCCCCTCTGGTTTAGAAGGTTTTCCTTTGCTACCAGAACCCTGGGATGTGTGGAGCCCAGGATGACGGGTTCGTTTTCAACTAGTTGGAATTGAACTGTTTTCTTCCAGTCTGTGCACGTGGCATTGGGCTTTCTCTTCAAAGGTGTCTTTTGATCACCTAGGAGCCATGGTACTGTGAGTTCAGGGTCAGTGACTGGTTGGTGAAAGGAGACATCCTATACATGGCGACCCCATGTACAAGTAGAACTGAGTTCCAAAACGTTTCTGGCTCAGCAGGGTACTCCCCACCTTTCTCCTCAGACAGCTTCGAGTGAACTTGCATCACCAACATTGGGGTTGACAGTGGGGAATATTAAGCATCCTGAAATGACTATTTTTATACCCCTAAGTGTGGGACAGGGAGAATATTACAGAACCATAGCAAGTAGAAGACTCAGGAGTCCACGCTAGGGCCAGCTGCCAAAAAAGTATAGGCAAAGAGGAGCACCAGCATCAGCATCGCTAGAAGGAAGTTTCATGAAGCCAAACCGCTGTATCACTTGAAATCTCCTTCACCACAACTTGTATTTCAACTATGTTCCCAGGTGAATTGAATGCCTATGTAACCATTTCTCTCTGTCTTGCTTTAACAACCTAAAATATACATTGCAGGGAAGGTGCAATTCTGTTGTGATGCTGTGTTCCCAGGGACAGTATTTGTGTATGAGTCCTGGTGGTGTCGTGGTTATGTGTTAGACTGCAATCTGCATTGGTCACCAGTTCAAAACCCCCAGTAGCTCCACTCCATCCAATGGGTCATGTCAAACATTCTCTTCACTTCTAAATATTTCCACGGTCTTCTTATGAGTAAAAGAAATCATCTCTCACTCACTCCCCAAAGTAGCATCTTTCCATAAGTTCGTAAAATATGGAATCATGTCACCTATGGGTTTCTTGTATTTATTTGGCATCTTTTGCTCAACATAATACTTTGGAAATATCCATGTTGCTACCTGTGTCAGTCATTTCTTCTTTTCTAAAAACACTATGTGGTGATTCATAGAAATTTAGTATCATTAAAAAATTAATCCCATGCACTTATGGGTGGACATTTGGCATTTTCTGATCTGTGACTATGATGCATAAGGTACTTTTTGTGTGTGAGCATATGGGTCCATTTCTCTGTTTATCTTGGATATAAATATATCTATAGCAGTGAAATATTTATAGATATAGCAGTGGAACTTCTAGGTCATGGGTAGATGTATGTTGAACTTTATTAGAAATTGCCAGAGAGTTTTCCAGTGTGGTTAGGCCATGTTATATTCCCATGAGCAACAAGGAGCAGTCTTGTCTCCATACGTTCTTGACAATAGCTGGTATTGTTCATCACCTTCATGTAGTTATCCTGGCGGGTGTGTAGGACCATCTCCTTGTGGCTTTCATTTGAATTTCCCTGATGACTAATGATGCTGTGTACATTTTCCCATGCTTGTGGCCATTGGAGAGCTTTTTTGCAGAATGTTCACTCAAAAGTCTGTTGTGTGTGTGTGTATGTTAATCATTTTATTGAAGGCTTGTAAAACCCTTATCACAATCCATATATACATCCATGGTGTCAAGCACATTTGTACATTTGTTGCCATTTTCATCCTCAAAACATTTGCTTTTTACTTGAGCCCTTGGTATCAGCTCCTCATTTTCCCCCTCCCTCCCTGCTCCCCCCATGTGTGTCTGTGTGTGTGTGTGTGTGTGTGTGTGCTTTTACAATTGAGTCCAAAGGTATATGTTCCATGTTGTTGTTTTGGATTGAGGTCTAGACATGCATTGATATTTTAAAATTATGGATCCAAATCCTTTTCTAGACTCATGTCCGGGTCCTCAGTCTCAGGCACTCACACTTTTATGGGTTCCCATGCATGAGATACAGGTGAGACCTGTGATGGACTTGTTCTTAATAGTACAATGGGAATAGGATGACATTTCCCAAAGTCAGTTTTCAAAAAATTTGCTAGAAGATACCTTCTCTTAACTTTTTATTCACAATGGTGTAGTGGGTTATGTGTTGGGCTGCTAACCGCACAGTTAGTAGCTTGAAACCGACAGTGATTCCATAGAGACAGATGAGGCTTTCTATTCCCGTAAAGGGTTTTCTACTCCCATGAGGAGTTCCAGCCTAAGAAGCCTACAGAGACTACCCTGTCCTCTAGGGTTACTTTATCCAGGTGTGACGTTAATCTCTGTTTCTCTAGTGATGCTTTTGCAATGTTTTCTCCTATTGAATATCTGAGGTCTGGGGTACTGTTTCTACTTCTGCCCACATTTTAAAATGGATCACGTATCTTTACTTAGGAATTTGTTATACATTGTAGCTGTCGTCTCTTTCCAGTATAAAGAAGAGAATGGCTTTCTCCCAGTCTGTGGGTGTGGCAGTTTTGCTCTCTTTAAGAGGTATCTTTTGATAAAGAAGGAGCTCTGATAGCAGTGAGGCTTAAGTGTAGATCCGCTAACCTAAAGGTTTGTGGTTCAAACCCACCAATTCTTCCACTGAAGGCAGATGTGGTTGTCTGCTTGCATATAGATCTGCAGCCTTGAACACCCAGTTAGGCAGCTCTCCTTTGTCCTATTGGATAACTTGGAATCAGAATGGATGTGACACGAATGCATTCTGGGTAGCACATACTAGTTGTTGGTTCATTTTCCTTGGTGACTAGCTTTCCATCAAAGGAAGCAGCCATCCTTGGCTCATCCTATCAGAAGTTGACAAACTTTTTGGACTGCTTCTAGTTTGGAGTGATTCGGAGGAATTTGCTGCTATAAAATTCCATGTCCAATTCCCTGTGTGGGTTTGCACTGTCACTACTATTGAATGGGTAACATCCAAAACCTTGATGTATGACTCAAAGAGCCCTTGTAGGGTTCCAAGGTTGTAAGTCTTCAGATAGTCTCCTCTGTCTCCCATGAAGCAATCAGTGGGGTTAAACAGCTGACCTTGTGATGATCAGTTCAGCACTTCTCCAATAAGGCCCCCTGAGCTCCTTACAACAGCGGAGACCAGGGTTAGACAAACTCTTGAGATCAAAGACTCAATCCTGTCCCTCCTAACAACTTCCAAATCACTCAAGAGCCTTAAATATGTTTTTCCAAACAAATGAAACCACTGCGATCTGAACTACTACCCTTCAGATGTTTTCAATGTTACTTGAGAGCTGCATACTCACGCAGAAAGAGGTGCATAGGGCTCATGAGCTGCAGTTTGTTGCCCACTAGGCTAGGCCAAAGTAATCTGTATAATATTCTAGGATCTACACTCCGTAGTCTGCAATCTGCTTTGGAGAAGTTCCATTCACATCTTACCTCTTGCTATCCAATGATGGCAGGGCATCTCATGTAATGTCAAAGGACAAGTGGCATGGTACAAAAATATATTGACTTTGAAAGTTAAGTGGGAAATTCCAAAACAATCATAAATGGAAATATCACCTAATGATGATATTTGCCAGACTTTCTTTGTTCTCATTTAAGATGAGACAGAATTATAACACCACTGCTTAAATGAGGAGGTATAGTGACCGCTTATCCAAGGCCCTCACTGCTATGGAAAACCACTCAGCATTCATGATGGAGAAGATCTCATCCTGTGAAGATGGCAGCCCGGAAAACTACACAGGCACTTTTACCCTGTCTCACAGGGTTGGTCTCTAGGAATCCAACTGATTCAATGGCACTTAACAAAAACATTGCTTCCATAGTTAAATATCAAAGACTTGATTTTTTCTGCTTGTTTATAAAAAGAAAAAATGTGTATATATATATATATATGTGTGTGTGTGTGTGTGTGTGTAAAAATGTTTAAGTCTTCAAGGATTTTGAAGTGGAAATTAAGCCATATTGTTGGATATGGCTGGATGCGTGTTCAGAGTTTGTACAAAACACCTTTTGTTTTCTCTGGGAAGTGTCCCATGCATTCCAGCTACATCCTGGTGAACATGAGTGTGATGGATTATTTCAAAATATTGTGTTGTCCAATCCCTGTGAATTAGACATGCACTGAATATCATGAGAACAAAAAGACAAGGGAAACCAGTTCCACTAAATTAAGATCCACCGGAGATGCTCCTCCCATGGCCGACCTTCTTTTGAACTTGACCGGGATGATTAAAAGGTTTTGTTCCACTTTGACCCTAGTTATGTGCATTTCACTAATAATAAAAGCAGCAGCAAATTGTCCCTTAAAAAAAAGACAGTACAGTTTGCCCCCCTCTCATACAGACATAATCTGCCAGGCACATCAAAGAAACTATGCTCATTTTCATTCTGGAATCGTACCACATACGTGACTTTTGTCAAGGAAGATCACTTTATTATAGCCAAACTTGATGTGACAATTGGAACAAAGCATTTAAGAGGATCACTTAGACTTCAACCCTGAAGTTGAAAAAAAGCATCAAAGCATTTTACTGTTGGGTGCCATTTAATTTTGTAGAGAAAGAATTCTCTGCAGGACACTGTGCAAGAGTTAATGTGCATTTGAAGGCTCAGATCAGTCAGGGAGAGGAGAATGTATGCACTGGAAAAATCAGAATCCCCGTCTCCTACATGTTTATCATCTTCTCTGAACCATGTGTCAGGCAGCACATGCTCATTGTCTCTAAGCTGCCACTACTGGCAATGTGGATATCACTGCCATCTTTGAGATGTTTTGCAAATATTTTCCTCCAGGGCCAAACCACAGATTCAATTTGTGCCCAGTTAAATCCTCATAAACTAGTGTCTTTGACACATGATTGCTTTTTTCCTTCCCAGCCCAGAAGAACGCCAGACTGAGCTATTTTCACTTTTGGTGGGAAATGTTCCATTTAGTCTGACGCACGCTTAGGTGGCAAATATAACGATGGTCTTTTCTTGTCATATGGCTGAACTTTAGAGTGTGGAGCAAGTGATGTAATAAACAGAATAAAAATAGCCAATGGATATCAATCTCTTCATTGGTTTCAGGTATGTTCCTTAAATTACCTCTTTTGCTTATGATCCATCACTGAGGTAGGTAGTATTAGTATTTCCATTTTACATCTTTTGTTTTTTGTTTTGTTTTGTTTTGGGGGGGCATCACTGCCCTCTGGTGGTGGGAGTAGGAGACCCAGCCTTTGCTCCTGTGGAGCTGCTGCTGGAATAGAACCTTCATCCCAGTGGGCCGCAGTCCCGCGTACAACGCCACCGGGGCTCAGCCCCTCCATTTTACATCTTAAGAAACATCTGAGAGTGTTAAATGATCTACTTATAATCAGTAAGTGGCCATCCTGTTCTTTCTCACCATTGATTAACCTTTGTAATGCATAAGCACAAGCTTTTGATTCACTTTTATAAAGATAATATTTTATTGGGTGTTAGGCAAAGGTTTGCACAGCTGTTTTAGGTTCCCAATACAATTTTTTTTTTTAAATTTTATTGGGGGCTCTTACAGCTACTACAACATTCAGTACATCATTTGTATCAAGCACATTTGCACACATATTTCCACATATATTTCCAATACAATTTTTATATCAAGATTTTCTTGCCATTGTCTATGATCTTGACACTGTCTGCTTTCACTCTTCTCATCTTGGGGGTTCTGGTCCCATTCATCTAGCCTTTCTTCTTGTCCTTGATTTCTGGCCTTTGTTTGTGGGTACATGTTGACTGCTTGGTCTTACAGAGTTCAATGTTTGGGGTAGCATGTTACTAGAGGATGAGACTGCCTATTTTGTAAGCCAAGCTACTATCTGGGTTTAGCATGACCCATGGAAATCACTTCAATGCCATATTCAGTGACGATGTCAGGGCAAACGTCTCTAGGCTTCTCTCATGCTTTCTCATCCAATGGGTCTTGTTTTGTGAGAAATTTGAGTTTTGTTCTACATTTCCCTTCCATTATATGTTGGGTCCTGTACAGGACCCAGGACAATTGGTGTCGATCACCAGGTACCATCTAGCCCTTCTGGTTGCAGGTTTAAAGAAGCCGTGGGCTGTTCATGCCATGGATTCATTTCTTCTTTGTTCCATTGATTGCCATTAGTGTCTTTGGCTCCACCCAAGCAGAGATCAAGAGTGGCTGTATCTTTGGTGGCTGTTGGCAAGCCTTTCAGATCCCAAAGATGCTACTTGTCCAAGTGAAAGGAAGCACACTATCATTGTGAGCTGTGTGCTGCCAATTGCCTAAGTTATCCCGCAAGATGATAGTCCAAGGGGCCTTGAGACAGGGAGCCAATCCTGTGTGCTGTTTACCTATGTCCACGAAGCCTCATTAACTGTGCTTTCTTTGTGGTTTATAATATATGTGAGCACATTTGCAGTCCACACATGTGTACACATGTACACCAACAGGTCTGCCTCTACATGGATGAGAACTTCCCACATATGCCTTCCTATGTAAATATACACCTTCACTTGTTACGACACACATAATTTTATCCTACTTGCTATTTTACAAGATTGCATAGGCTGTAGCATTTATACTACAGTTGACGTCTTGTGTCCATGTTTTTCTTCGTGTTCCTTTTTCCTTTGTCATTCTGTGATGACTTATCTTTGGCCACGTTCTTCCCATTGCCAAAGTTATATGTCTCTGCTATCTAGTCAGTTTTATGCTTTCCCTCTCCCCTCTATCCCTTGTAACAGTAAAAAACACAAAAAATAATCACCTCTGTTTACTGCGTGTATATCTACACTTGATTTCTAAATAATAATAATCAAACCATTTACAATTTGTCTTATTTGTGGTTGACATGCTACACTCAGCGTTTGCTGTGGTTGTTAATTGCTGTTGGGTTGGATCTAACACACAGCACCCCCTATATCTAACAACCTAAATCACTACCAGGTCCTAGGCCATTCTTAAAATTATTATTATGTCTGAACTCATTGTTATATGCCAGGGTTAATCTATCTCATTGACAAGTTTTTTATTTGGGGGCTGATACTCTCTTTTTCTAAGCATGATGTCCTTCTCTAAGAACTGGTCTCTTCTGATAAGTTATCCAAAGTACAGGAGTTGAAGACTTGCCTTCTCGCTTCTAAGGAGTATTCTGACAGTATCTCTTTTAGAACACATGGGTTTATTCTTCTGGAAGTCAATTATATTGTCATCGTTTTCCACTGTGACAGTTAAGGTTTGGTGTCAACTTGGCTGTCTTAGTGTTTAAGTGTTTTGGACATTAATACCTATTAATACCCCATGACCTGAATAAACATAATACAATAGCAACCGTCAGTTGGAAGCCCAGTCACTTTTCTTGGGGGTATGGCCTGATTCCAATATAAGATGCTGCCTTGTGAAAGCTTGCTTGCTTTATGCTGGGTCTGAATCCTGCATCTGGATCATGGACCGCTAGTTCTTTGGACTTGAGCCAGTGGCCTACCATATTGCCTGCCAATCCTGAGAGTCTTCAGCAGATTATCAAATCAGCTGACTTTTTCCTTCATTCACCTCTGTATCCACCAGCCTGTCCTGCTAGACTTGAATTCATTCTCCTATGCAGTTACTTGCCTGCCACCTTTCTTCCAATCTGGACTCATCGAACCCTGCAGCTCCTTGAGTCAGGAGAAATCTCCATTCTATCATCTGACCCACAGATTTGAAACCTGCTTTCACTTGGATTTGTCCTCATTTTCAGTCATAAGAGTCTGTCTGTCTATCTGGCTCTGTCTCTCACTCTTTCTCTCACACACACAAACACACATACTCCAATGGTTTGGCTTTTCTAGAGAAACCAGCCGAAGGTATTCAATTAAAATTCACCACTTTTTCTCTGGTATTTTTTTTCATTGTCTAGCTTTCACATTCATCTGAGATATGTTTGGCCCACATATTTCTGAATTTTCAAAGTAACATATTTGCTCTAGAACACTCTTAGAAGGTATTTTTAAGCAGATTTGCCCAATACAATACCTCATTTGATTTCTTTATTGTTGCTTCCACGAGTGTTGATTATGATCCAAGTAAACTGCAACTTCCATTTCTTCACTATTAATCATGATACTACTTATTGGTCTAGTTATGAGCTTGGTTTTTCTTGGCCTAATTGTAATTTTCACTAAACACTGGAATCTTTGATCTTCATCAGTAAAGTCTTCAAGTCCTTTTCATTTTTAGCAAGCAAGGTTGAGTTATCCATATAACATTGGTAGCAATGAGCCTTCCTCTAATATTGATATCCTACCTTCATATAGTTTATCATATTGTTTACTCACCATACATGTTGAATAATTATAATGAAAGCATAGCACTGTGATTCATACATTTTATGATTTAAAGTAATTCAATATCCACATTTTTTGTACAGATGACTGCCTCTTGGTCCGTCTATATATCGGTTCTTCTTAAGCAAAATTAAGAATTTTGAAATTCCCATTTTTCACAATTACATACTTACCAGCACAATGTCCTCAAAAACATCATTAAAAGTCCTGTTGGTTTTGTGGAGAAATCCAGATTATGTGGTTTAGTAGTTTTTGGTTGTTTCAATAGATATTGAATTTCCAACACATATTAATATGAAATATTAACTTTAAAAATATTCCATTTAGATACATTTATGGTTGGGTGGATATATAAATGAAGGTCTGTCTGTCTGGTGAGATGGTGGATGGATGGATGGTAGATGTATGTATGTAGATATGTACAGAAAGGAATTCAAGGCTGTCTTGCAGAACCTTAGGCAGTCTTTCAAAGTTATAAAAGGCCAAATTCCTGTGACACATGCAATAGCTTCCACCTTGGTACCCTGGTAGTGAAGGTGAATTCTAGTTGGTTGACTAAAAGATATACTGATATAAGGAAAGGTTGTCTAAAGGATGGTTGGATAGATGATATCTTAGACTCATTTATTTTCAGCATATTTTCGATTACATATATCTATACTAGCCATATTAGTTTCTTTTTGTTCCTTATAGTTATAAAAATTATTTGTGAAACAATTTTAGGATCATTTGGGGTGATCACCCCACCATCCCTATACCATCCCTCCCTTCCCACTGGACCACACATTACAGAGGCGACTCACATATATTCCATGTCATGAGAGCTACCACTTTCCTTCTCTCCTATCAAGAAAATGAGGGTGCAATGACTCAAGTGAATTCATAGTATAAAAACAGGTCTTGGTTTACATTTACACAGAGATGGCTCCACCTGGCCACTTGTGGTCTAGAGCAACAAATTCTGTCTATGGCCAGAAAATACACATTTCCTTCCTTGCAGGTTATGCAGTCTCCACCACAACTATTCAATGTTGCCTGTGAAACCCGAAACAGACATAGACAGTAAATAAATGAAGATTCATGGTGGTATTCCAATAAAACTTTATTTGTAAATCCAGGCAACAGGCCAGAGGGCACATGACTTACCAACATCTGGTTCATAGCAAGTGATGCACCGCATGATTCTGGTACTTCTGATTTCTTTATGAAACCTTCAATGGACCCCGCTCACCACCATGCAGAGGCATGGGTTGTCAGCATCTTACGAATTGTGGAACTCTGGCCTCTCCTGGCTCTTGCTTAGGTATTTGATCCTTGGGTGTTTTCAACTGTTTTCTCCAAAAAGTTCCGGAAGAGCAGATAGAAATACTATTTTTAGTATTCTCTCTCAGTTTTTTTTTTTAAACTGTCTGGGAAAATGTTTTATCTCTGGCTAATAGAGGCTGATGTCATGAAAACCAACAACTTTTGTAATGTTTTTCTTCGCAGCAACTGCGTTCAGTCATTTTCAGGGGGATATTGTCTTAGTTACATGGAGTGGCCAAGCAGTGTCAGACTTCACACATAGGTTTGTTTACATAACGACATGACTGTGGCTTCTTGGTTTATGTTTTTACTTGGTGTGTGTATGCTACCACCCGGTTTGGTGCTTTCAAAAAGAGAGGCTTGTGGTTGATAGTTTCAGAAGAGCATGGAAAAATAGAATGGATTATTCAAACGGCAAATGTATTCATCCTTTCAATGGGCACTACTAGTTGCAACATTTGAATCCAGCTCTCTAGAAGGGACCCGGGATGCTCCAAGTCTCTGTGTGCCTACATGATCCAGTCGCACGTGTTGTTGGGTGCCATCAAGTCAGCTCTGATTCATAGCAACCCTGACCAAGTGGTTGTTGCTATGGGGACCCACGAGGTGGATTCCAATGCATGGAGACTCTGTGATGAAACCTCACATGGACTATGAAACCTCACAGGACTTTCTTGGCTGTAATCTTCATGGAAGCAGAATGACAGCTCTTGTGCCCTCTCCTGCCCCTCACCCATTGATCCATTGGCTAGATTCAAACTGCCGACCTTTGGGTTAGCAGTGGACCACTTAACTATTGAGTCACATGCTGTGACTCAGGAGGGCAAACAGTTTTTCCAAAGACTTGTCTGGCTAGTTTCAGTATGAGATATTCAGGGAAGGGCCCTTGGCAGAACTACGGAACTAAGCTTTTAGCGCTACCTCCTTCCCTAATCCTAAATCAAACCACTACACTCAGTCTCTCACTTTAATAAGCACTAAATCCACATGCTCAGTTTCAAAAGAAAGAAAAAACCCACTTTCACTGTTACAACTTCCCTAAAACCTACTCTTGGGAACAAGGAACATATGGTGTTGTAATTTTTTTTTTCTTAGGCAGGACACATCTGCAGTATTCAAGACATAGCTAAAATCTGTTGGATTCCAAGAACTTTATAAGCTGGCCTCCAACATAGATAAATTATTTTTATTAGATTCAGCAACAGTCAATTCATGAAGATTATTCTAGCTGGAACTCGCAATCACTATTCACAAGAGGATCTTGGGGGAGTAGTTTATATTTTGATTTCACAGAGCAAAAGCTATGAACGGACATTGCTTTCATGTGCAATGTGCGGTGGAGTATGCCTCCCTACAGACTGCCTCTAGATAAAGTGAACCAGCCCTGGGTGGGCCCGTTTTCCAGCTGTGACACCTCTAGGTGACTTATTTGTTTCAGCTCAGCACTGGTCATTCATTTAATATTATGTGAACCTCCCCGAGCCATCATGGCTCGGTGGGAGAACCCTACCCTTCCATGAAGGAGATCAGGGTTCATGTCCTGTTGAATGCATCTCAAGCTCAGCTGCCTTTTGCCTGTCAATGGAGATTTACATGTTGCTGGCCTACGAATTGGCTTTATCTAAGCTTCCAGACAATCCAAACAAAGAGACTAGGAATAAAGACCTGGTGATGTGGCTCTGAATGATCAATTGTGGTCTCCCATTTTACCTGGGTAACCATGAGTTAGGAGCTGACTCAGGAGCAACCATGAACAGCAACTACCTGACTGACATCTTGCAACACATCTGGGATCCTATCCTGTAGCAGAGCATCGGTCTGCAAAGACCTTACATTCACAAACATATTATTAGAAGTGATAAGCAATGGGCTACAATTGCGATAACTACTTCTAAGGCCTGCATATGTCAGGGGATTGTAGCATAAATTAGGGATAGAAAAGATATCTAAGTGACTGGCTCTTAAAAGGAAACCAAAAGTCAATTTATTAATTATTAATTAGTAAAAAAAAAAAAAGCTAATGCTGGACTTCTCAACCCAAGCAGAGATGCCACTGAAGGAGGGCTTGGTAGATAGCTTCCATAAAAACCATAGCTGAGAAGATATGGCTGAGCTGTTCTTTCTAACACATGAGTTGCAATGGACAGCAGTGGGCTTGTTTTTTTTGTTTGGTCTGATTGAGTTTATCATTTCCTCAGCCTGTAGTGACATCTTTGTTGTGGTGGTGCCAAGGGAAGCTAGGTCACCAGCATTTCAAATGTCAGCAGGGTTATTTATAGGGAACAGGTTTCTGTGGAGCTTCCAGACAACAACCACCTAGCAAAAAAGAGTGGGCTGACCCTTTCTGTGAAACTAGCCAATGAACACCTTATGACTAATAGGAAAACACAGTCTAACATGGACCTGAAGATGAGCTCTTCAAAATATGACTGGGTGATATCTCCTTAAAGTAGAGCTGACCTTAAGGACATGAAAAGAACAAGGATTCCAGGACCTTCTTTGCTAATGGGACATGACGTAAAATGGGGAACAGTTGCAAATAACCACTCTTCTCTGCAACAGTGAACTCAAGCATAGCATGAGGACCAGACCTTGTTTGTTGTATACAGGACCACTGTGAGTTAAAGCTGACTCGCGGTGATGGAACAGCAATAATATGAGGTCAAATTATCTTTGAAGTTGAACATGATGAAAATGATGGAGATAGTCACGAGGTATCACTACTTTTCAATAATGACTAATAGCAATATTGATTCCATTTTGAATGAAAAGAATGTAGAAAACAATTGATGTGTGTATGAATCCTTATTTCCACATGTTAAAAGAGATATGTGACTACAGTTACCTTGAAAATGATTCATAGGAAAAAAAAAGAAAATGATTCATAGGTAAAGGATCAAGAATTGGTTATTGTTGCTGTTGATTTTGTAACAGAAGAGATGCAAAATTAATACATGGCCATCCTCAAAAAAAAAAGGGGGGGGATACGACATCCTCTTTTATCAATGCCTTACACATCATGTTTGTGTGTGAGAGAGAGAGAGTCCAAGTGGCACTATGGCAAGTGCTTCACTGCTAACCAAAACGTTAGCAGTTTGAAATCACCAGCGACACACAAAGAGGAAAAACCCACTGTATTGTTTACAGGCAAAGGCAACTCTATGGGGGAAGTGCTGGATCTATGACATCACTACAAATGAGAATGCACTCAATAGCTGCTCACAGTCACACAACAGCCTAATCACAGCACAAAGATCAAAACCAGGAAGATACCATTAGTCTATCACTACTAAATAAACAAGCGCTATTATTGAGATTTTACTAGTTTTCTTGTTAGTCTTTCTTTGTCTCCTGCTTACTTGCCGTGTCTCCTTGATCTCCTCCACCTGTCATAATCCCATAGCCTGACTTTGTCTTTCTTGACCTTGATACATCTGTAGACCACTGGCCAGACATTTTGTAGAGAGACCCACAATTTGGGGTCATCTGATATTTTCTCATGATTAAATAAATATAATGGATTTGAAGAGGATGCACCCTTAGTTCATCATACTAGAGTTCAAAAATGCTGTATTACTTTTGGTAAGACCTTGCTTAGAGTGATATCTACCAGGTTTCACAACTGTAAAGTTATTATGTTTCTGTGATGTCATTAGTAATTTTTTTAAAAAACACATGCTTTGGGATTCTGCAAATACAATGCATTTCCTTAAGCTTTAACACACCTCTCCTTTGCATGTAATAATAAGTAGCACTTGGTGTGACTTTCTCATGATGATTGCCCTAGTTGCGTAATTCTTTCTTCATGAATTTACTAAAAGTCTTAAGGGAGGAAGAATTCTTCTGTCCTTTTGACCCAATTTATTTGTTTATTGATATTTGTGTGAACTCATGAGTATTTATTTACTCATAACCTGAAACTCTATTTCATTGCTCAAACTTTTCCAGCTTGGGTATTAGAGAACTTTGTTTGTTTTTGCATATCACTTATCAATGCATGGAATTGTAATTGTGTCCCCTTAGGTCTGCATTGTTTATACCTACAGTACCAAACCCTCATAACATTGCCTTGTTTATTATTATTGTACCAGAACCTGAAAGAACACCCAATAGACAGAAAACTCTCTATAACTCTCTCTTTAAAAAAAAAAAAAACTTTTATGCATGACTGTAAAGTACTGAGAAATTGGGTTGATATCTTAAGCAAAAGTTATAGTAAAATATCAGATTTTTCAGTTCCCCAATAGTACATCCCTCCTGTTTTACCAAATGAATTAGAATAAATAACTTTACCTTCAGAGCCATGAGCGAGCATATAGAATACGCTAAGTGTACTCGTGTCTTACACATCCCTGTTGACACAACGGCTCACTGCTCAGCTGCTAACCACAGCGTCGGAGGTTCAAATCCCGCAGTTACAAGACAAAGGTGTGGCAGTCTACTGCCGTGAGGATTACAGCTCTGCGCCACAGGGTTCCTGTGAACCGGACAACTCAACAGTGATGGGTTTTTGAGGGGCCTCATGGATGGGAAGAATCAAATTTTGACTCTATATTATTAAACAATACTAACTGGAATAGCTACATTCTGTTTCCTCTGTGGATGATTTTTTCTTATATGAATCAGCATATTAGCACATTCTGTTTTCAAGTAATATATGTATGTTTATCACCCCTGATTTACATATAAAGAAAGCTATCCTTAATCTGGTAGAAGTGTAAATTGCAAAACCTGGACTTGAACTCGGATTTGCAGGACTCCAGAGCTCAAGAGGAGAGGTGTGAGCAAGACGCCTTTCTGTGACTTGCCTTATAAAGACCTTCATCCTAGAAATGGATGGCATAGTCATTGGCCTGCTGTTTTCTCTGCATGCCCAGGAGTCTCTAAAGCCATGAAACGGAAAGTGCATGCCCAAGCAAATAGAATCCACAGGACCTGTGTTACACCCACAGGAGAGACAAGCTTTGTGTTTGACATGAAAAATTACTCAAGACACTCATTTCAGTTCCAAATTGAGGCTGGATTTATTGGTTTTTGAATGTTCTTCTGATTTGGCCAGGGTGTGAGAAAAGGCAGGTGAGTAACTGTTTCTTTGGAAAACTAACGATGAGTCAGTGTGTGGATACTGTGTCATGGAAAGATAGAAGAGATGGCAGAAAAAATAATAAAATCAATACACAGCCTAGCCAAATGGATGATTATACTACTACTTATTCCTCCCAAAGTCAACCAAAGTTATAGCTCCAACAGGAGTAATCTAGACAAACACAGGCTTCCCCTTAACCTGAACACGGCTTTCTTCCATGTTCTAAACAAGGATTATGGCATCAAATTGGATGAGATGCAAACTATACGCCAATAATGAGCCGCTCAGAGAGGAAACCCCAGTTTATATGACTCACTGTTTTGAGCAAATAGTAGCATTGGCTAGTCAGCATTTCTCTTTGTATCATTTTTCCAGATCACTAAAATGTTATATAATGCTTCAAAGCCACCATTACCGGCAGAATAAACTACCTAAATGGTTCGAATGACTAGTTGTATTAACAACAGCTTCTGTAAACGTAAGATTTCTCTGGTACATAGAAGAGAATACAAAAGGTTACAGATTGTAAATGACTATCTCTCTTCTGAGAAATGCTGAACTGAGAAAGAACTGGGACAGCGTCTCTGTCAATCAAAACTGTGAGCCACAATTTCTGCCAGTCAGCCAATTCCGATTCCCAGAGAGGAAAGCCTCCATTCAGGTTGTGTGCATCCTTGAAGCCTCGGGGAAATCAGGGCTTGCAAATGCCAAAGAGGATATCTTCCTTTTGCAGGCTTCCTACAGGCTGGCCCAGTATATCCCATTCGAGATCAGGACAATCACGGGTCAGCCGTCGAAGCTACCAGCTCCTCTACAGGAGAAAGACAAAACTTTCCACTCAAGATTTCCAGGCTGCTGTATGCCATCCGGCAGGGTTGCTAAGGGTTGAAGTTGTCTCAAGAAAAGTCCTTTTTTTGGGTTTTGCTGTTAATACCTATATCAGCCCAGGGCTTCAAAATTAAAACAGAAAAAATAACCTCCTCCACTCCCATTTGACAACCTATCATGCACCTTTCTATGCCCCCAGAAGTTCTAGCAGTTATCCAGAGAGGTCCTAAAAGTTCCTTTGACTCCTGAAAAGTGTAGACTACTCGTGTAGATAGCACATGGTTATCCATCAATCCGACGTTTCTGAGTCACCGGCTGATGCGGTTGACCTTCCATGCAAGGGTTGCATTCGCTGCGCTGTCTTTGCAGATCTGAACTGCTTGGTTCTCCATTGTCCATCAAATGGAGTTAAAGTTTTCTTTCCACTCTCTCCTGTAAAGATGCATAGGAGGAAGTTGTTTCTTCTTCTCAGTCCTGCTTAAGGGTTTCAGAAATGTGTGCTGTGGGAGATGGTTGATAAGTTTGACGGATTATGTTGTAGCAATTCCTGAGTAAGGGTCATTGAATAGTTAGCAGCCATGCTGCATATGCTGGGATGCTGACCTCTCCTTCAGAAGGCACCTTAGGACCAGAAGGAAATGTCCATTGGGTTTGCTCATGGACAGTCAGTTCCTGGGGCCCTGACAAGGAATCCGTTACTACTTCTTCACCCTTATCTTATCAGGGCTTTCTAATTTCCTCCATGAAGACATGTCTGCCACTGTAGTTGCAGAAATCTTTCAGTCTGGGTACAAGGAGAGATTAAACTGAGCCACTGAGACCCCTTGATCTTTTCTGCTTCCCCTTCCTGAAGGCGTGTCTCTGTTGACCAAGCCAGATAAGGGCCTGAGGACACCAGAGAAACAAAAACCCTTCAGGATGCAAAGGACTTAGACTGTGGGTTTTGTATACCTGAAGCGGCAGGCAAGAACGTTCTCCCTCCGGGAAATGACAATGCGTTCTCCCCTTTGCATTCAACCCCAGGCCCCTCTCAGGAGGTCTCCCTGCATGCCCATCGCTGAGCTCATTCTACCTAGCCTCTGGAGAAGCAGCCCTCCCCTGGGCTCTGAGGGGGAGCTAGCTTCCAGAACTTGTGTAGAGTTGGGATTCGTTGAAGTGTTTCTGACAACTAAGTCAATCTTTTCTAAATAAAAATATCCCGTGTGCTATAAATGGAATATCAAGCCAGTTTTAGAATGGAGGCCTGCTCCTCTGGGAGTCCCCAGACACCGGGTCCAGTTCTCACATACATCTCAGAGGTTGTCTCAGAGAAGACCACCCTGGTCTGGACTGCTCCCAGCTGCATGCCTCCCTCCGCCCAGACAGAAGCCAATGTGGGTAAGCGAGACCAGGCCTCTAGCCTCCAGAAGCCGAGCGAGTGAGACCAGAGCTGGCTGGCTGCAGGGAAAAGTCAGTTGTAAGAGTTTTGTGGAACTGTGGGAACCATCTCAGATTTAGCATCCGGGAAGGAACAATAGCAAGAGATCTGGAGCATTACTGAGAGGAGCGGACAAAGAGAGACACCCCATGTTAGATGGTCAAGGCCTAGTGAACCAAAGAAATCCATGTGGTGACCTTGAATGTCCTCTGACAAGATTAAAAGGAAAAGAGAAATAACTACAAAGATATACCAAAACAGAGAAAGCCGATGTAATCAAGAACTAAGAACACCCACTAACCCATGAACGAACACTGCACTTCAAGCCCATAGTGGCCTGAGCATTTATCTGTATGTCTTCCAGTGTGCTGATGATTGAGTATAAGTAGGAGCTGCCCCAAATATCAGCCAAGGCACCTAATTTTATCACAAAAACTGCACAAAAATGTGCTGAAAAACTCGACTGATATATGAGTATCTAGGGTATATTAAACTGATACCTGCCTTGAGTTAAACCTTCAACCAGCATAAAAGTCCCACTGTCCCCCAGGCCAATGCCTTGTCCCAATCCCAACAAATAATCATTCAGTCAGTTGTGTCTTTTTTATTTTGTTTTCTTTTTTCAGACATTGTCTATATGCATGCAAGCATAACATATATTAGCAGTTCTTAAATAGGGGCAAGTTTGACCTTAAGAAGGTATTGTTGTGCTGAGCCCTGGTGGTGTAGTGTTTGAGTGCGGGACTGCAGCCCACTGGCTTGGCGGTTCAAATCCAGCAGCAGCTCTCCAGGAATAAGGCTGGGCCTCCCATTCCCACCAGAGGGCAGTAATGCCCCCCCCCCAAAAAAAGAGAAGGTATTGTTGCAATATCTGGAGCTCCTTTAGGATTACTGACATCCATTGGGTACAGGTGTCGCTGACAATCCTCAAAGCATTGGACAAACCTGAGCAGCAAAGAATAACCTGGTCAAAATAGCAAGAGTAATGCCACTGAAACAGCCTGAGATTTGAAGAATGCATCTAGTACGTGTACACCTGCAAAGTTCTTTTTTAAAGGCCTAAACAAGGAAAATGGTGTCCAGAGAAACCACTCAAATTTGTGTAATTTAATTGGAAAGGGAAATGGTAAAATGTTTCTGTATCAGTACATTTGGTAGATTCTTTATCATCTTAATAATAATAAAATAATAATAATAATAATAATAATAAAGAACCAACAAATTCACTGCCATCAGGTTGATTCTGCGTTGACAACCCCCTAGGACAGGGTAGAAGAACCGCCATAGGTTTCTGAGATTGTAATATTTTTTAATTCGTGTTATTGAGGGCTCATAGAGCTCTTATTACAATCTATACACCCACCCATTGTGTCAAGCACATTTGTATATATGTTGCCATCATCATTTTGAAAGCATTTTATTTCTACTTGAGTCTTTGGTTTCAACTCCTCATTTTTTCCTTCCCTCTCCCACCTACTCTCCCTTATAAATCCTTGATAATTTATAAATTATTAATATTATTTCATTTCTTACACAGACCTATGTCTCCTTTCACCCACTATTCTATGTTCATCCCTCTGGGAGGGAGTTATATGCATATCATTGTGATCGGTTCCCCTTTTCTCAATCCACCTTCCCCTTCTGGTATCTCTACTCACATTATTGGTCCTGGGGGATTTATCTGTCCAGGATTCCCTGTATTTCCAGCTTTTATCTGTACCTGTCTACATGCTCTGGTCTAGTGGGATTTATAAGTTAGAATTGGGGACATGATAGTTTTTGAGGGGAGCATTAAAGAATGTCTTGTACCATGATGACTGGATCATTTCTTCCTTGTGACCCATCTGTAAGGGGATGTCCAATTGTCTACAGATGGGGTTTGGGTCTCAATTCTACATTCCCCCTCATTCACATTGATATGATTTTTTTGTTCTGGGTTTTTGCTGCCTGATGTCAGATCCCATTATTACCTCATGATCACACAGGTTGGTGTGCTTCTGCCATGTGGACTTTGTTGTTTCTCACTAGATGCCTCCTTTCTCTTCAAGCCTTAAGGACCCTAGATGCTATATCTTTTGATAGCTGGGAACTATCCACTTTCTTCACCACAATTGTTTATGCACCCATTTGTCTTCAGCAATTGTGTCAGGAAGGTGAGCATCACGGAATGCCAGGTTGTTAGAAAAAGTGTTCTTGTGTTGAGGAAGTCCTTGAGTAGAGGCCCACTGCCTGTCTGCTAACTTAATAATTAACATATAAATATATGCATAGAGATCTATATCCCTACAGTTATATAAAATATATTCACATATGTACATGCCTATATTTAGAGCTCTATAAATTTCCTTTGCTCCTGTTCTTTCCTCTATTTCTTTTTTCTTTCCTCTCACCCACTATCATGTTTGGCCCTCATTTAGATTTCAGTAATTCCTCTAAGCTATATTGCCCTTGATCAAGCCCTAGCAGGTATTCTATATCCTCCTGGCCATGTATTTTAGGTCACTTGTTGTTTCCTTGTCCCTGAGTTTGTTAACACCCACTTCTTTTCACCCACCTCCCCCTCTCCCATTTCCCCTCATCCCCCCACCCCCACTCCCTGAACCATTGGTTTTCTCATTTTCTCCTCTGGAAAGACTGTAACTCTTTATGGGAGTAGAAAGCTCCCTCTTTCTCCCTCAGGAAAGCTGGTGATTTTGAACTGCTGACATTGTCCAAGATGTAATCATTAGGTGACTAGAATGCCACATCATTTTAATAACTATAAAATATTCTGTTGGATAGCTGTCCCTTATTGTACATCACCAGTCCTCTATTTTGGTTTTTATACTCAGAGGTAATACGTGTGCAAAATATGACTTTCAGGATTATTTGGCACACATATGAATATATACAGTATTGATGTACTATATAAAGTAGAATCTGTATTTTAAGTTATGCTGGTTGCAGTCAAACGACCCACCCCTGGGACCGTTTCCTTCAGGCTGACTTGGTTTTCATGAAGTCCATGCCAACTATCAGTGACTCCATGAAATAAAGTAATACTGTCTCAACTTTTTATGACTGTGATTTTATGGAAGTAGATCACCAAGTCTTTCTCTCATGGAGCTTCGGAATTGCTTCAAACCTGCAAGTTTTAGGTTAACAGCCATGTGCTTAACATTGAATCGCCAAGGGTCCGCACTCATAAAATGTACCTGAGTCAATGTTCCCAGTCTTTTCTTTTTCCATCACAACTTATGACCAAGCAGCTGTAACTTTTCCAATCTGGTGGGGAAAGGGGAGCATCTTGTCGATATACTAGGGTGTGCTAGGGTTACTTTTTTTTTTTTTAATGTGTGGGAGGCAGAGTCAATGGTCATATATTTATAAGCCTGTTATAGATTTCTGGGGGCACATTACTTATGTGCTTTGCCCTTTTTCTTTTTTAGTCCTCTCCATTTATTGGCCAGCATTTTCACATACAATATGCAAGGCACACACAGAAAATGACCTCCTCCTCCAAGAGTGTGTTTGATTTGCAAAACACATAGAATATGTGTACTATTTAATAACATGTAACTTCTATATTGTGGTAATTATCTTAGATTTAAACAATTCTTTGAGCAAGAAAGTAGGAGGAATATTTAACCCTTTGAGGAAGTGATATAATAATTACGAGTTGGACAGTTAGCCCCAAGGTTACCGGTTTGAAATCACCAGCTGGTCTTCAAAAGAAAGAGGTAATGTTAGTAGGTGGTAAAGGAGAAAAAACACACCCTTCACTGATTACAACTTCCAGAGGAATGAAGATGGTTTTACTATAGGATATAGTAAAAGCATCAATGTAAATGAGGGTCTGGGATGCAAAGAGAAATAATAGACATTTTTACATAAGTGTTGTCTCATGTATACAGAACCAGATAATCTGTCAGACAAGAAGGGCCCTAGTAATGATGGTTTCAGTCAGCCCAAGTTCAGGTTAAAATGGGATATTTTATCAGGAAGACCAAAGAAGAATCAGTGCATTTGAAGTATGGTACTCAGGTGACAATGAACGTTGAAAGGGACCTGGACTGCCAGAAGAACAAGCCATTCTCACTTTGGAGAAGTGCAGCTAGAGTGTTCCTTTGAGGCAAGGATGCCAAGACTGCATCCTGTGTACTTTGAACCTCTTATCAGGGAGACCAGGCCCTGAAAGAGGACATCATACTTGATCAAGCAGAAGGTCAGGGGAAAAGAACAAGCTCCTCAAACAGCTAGATTGACACAGTGTCTGCAACATGTGCTCAAGCATAGCTACCGTAGTGAGGATGGCACAGGACTGGACAGTGCTTTGTTCCATCATGCAGAGCGTCCCTATGAATAGGAGCCCCCTGGACAGCACCTCACGACAGCAATGGCCTCACTGTTAGCAGCCGACTACTTAGACATTGTATTGTCCTGGGCTCTTTAGAAGATGGATAGAGCTTTTGGATTCAGTAAAATAGCTGACTGCTTTCATATCCCACCAGCAAATAAGAAGTGATAAGGATTCCAAATATTCATGGAACAAATGGAATGAAAAGAATTAATTTTTTCAGGGACTTTTTGAAGGGCTCTCATAGAGTTAGATAAGTGTATATCTGAAGGAATCCCAATAGCTAAAGAGTATCAATCAATATCCATGTAAATTGTCCCACAGTCAGTGACCAGTATCCTGCAGTGATTTATATCAGCTTCATTTGGCCTGTAACCATAAAAATGATATACTTTCAGAGAAATCTCATTTATTCAATTTTGAATGAGCTGACCTGTGGTATAGGAATCTTCGTGGTGCTGTAGTATAAGTATTTTCCCCACACGGTTGGTGGTTCAAGCCCACCAGCAGCTCCTTGGGAGTAAAAAGAGATTATCTGAATTATTTACAGTCTTGAGACCCTAGGAGTCATAGTGCACTTAATAGTTTGGGGAACTTGTGGAAGAGTTAATTCGCAATGAAATTGCTTCAATTATTCACTACCCATTAGGTTCTGAGAATTTTGTGTGCGTGAGTATAATTAATAATTGGAAAAACCTCCTACTATAATAACTGAAGAGGACACTGAAGCACAGAGGCTCTTATGAACTTAGTGATCGTCACATAGCTAGTGAGTTTGGATCTGAAGTAAGAATCCAGATAGTCTGGCTCATGAAATTGTGTCATTAACAAGAAACCTTTACTGCCTCAGGCAAATAACGAAGTCATAAATAATAAATAATGAGCTCAACATTCAAAACTGTTTCAAAGGTATTAAGAGGAAGTTGATGAGGAACAAATGTGAGTAGTTCTAATATTAGGCTCAAAATTTTGTAATTTTTCAAATAGCACCTATATTTCGAACCAGATGAATTGACCTGTATAGGCGTAAGATAGCAATTCTCAGGTTATGATGACAATAGTTTTTGCTCTTACCAACCTTGTTCAATTTTATGTTTCAATTTCAGTGTCGAGCCAGTGCTGAAGACTTTAGTGGTAATGTTTTAAATCCATCCTCACCTATACACTTGGCCTAGGAAAGAACTTTTGGTTCTGTACCCAGTGGCAGAGAAAGCAGAGGAACTGGAGTAACTCTTATTCACACTCTGTGCCAAGCCCTCACAATATTAATGGGTAGATTGCTAACAACAAGAGTATCCTCATACATCACATGATTTATGTGAAAAAGAGCTTATATGATTTTGTACATGTTTGAACACCATGTTATATATAGGCAAGTCCCTGATTACCAACAAGTTCTATTCCTAAATCTATCTTTAAGTCACATTTATACTGTGGTAGCTACAAAATCCGTTGTCAATTTGAGACTTAAGAGTGAAGGGGTAGAGCTTAGCCTGCCCATCAAGTTGCAGCTTGATGACCCCATTTGAAGGCGCTAAGGAGATAAACAGTTCTGTGGAGGTGGGGCACACACACACTGGCCTCTGTGAGACTTTCCCGAGGATAAGTCTGATGGAGCTATGCTGATGATGCCAGAGCATTGGTGCTGATGGAGTCATGTGAGAGACCTGCCAGTGCTGAAATGCTTACACCACCACTGGATCCACAAGAACTTCCATCCGCTGATTTATGTTGTCCTCCATTCAGCATTATTGAATGTGTTTCATGAGTCTGCAGAGGACTTTATAGATGGGTATTGAACTTATGGTCTACTATCAGACTTATGGACTTGATCTGGACTGATCCAGGATGTTTTCCCAATATTCAATCTCTCTTGTATATAAAGCTTTTTCTTACATACATATATGAGTGCCTCTGGATTTGTTTCTCTCATAAACCTGGACTAACACTAACCTGGACTAAAATGGAAAACCATTAGCATGGTTTTTATCTAAAGTCAACTAGTCAAATGTTTGTCAGAATAAAAAAACAAATCCCCCCCCCAAAAAAACTTATCATCTTTTAAATTCCATTTCTCCACAAACTCTTTGAAGTTCCTTGGCATGCATCCAAAACATGAAAGGAACCCTTTGGGATACATTAAAGCATAGGCCATTCTAACGTTGAGGTGTGAAGATGTATGTTAGAATAATATATAGTACTTAAAAGAATATTTTGATACCTACCAGGAAGTAGCACCATTTCTGTTATAAACTTTATGTGTACCTCAAAATTTTAAGATAATATATTTTGTTGGGCTTAGGACCATGGACATGTATCCTATCAGCAGTTGTTCAATGGACAGTATTTGGCATGTGACTGGGTCCAACAAGATCAAACCCCAAACGAAATCCATCACAGTAGAGTTCATTCTGGATCATAGCAACCAATGGTAGAGTTTTCAAAACTGTAACTCTTTATGAAAGTAGATAATCTCGTTATGCTTCCTCACAGCAGCTGGTGGGTTTGAACAACCAATCTTGACGTTAGCTCGATACTTAGCCCACAGCACCAGGAGAGCTCCTACTGAATAAGATAATGAACTTAACTTTCTGAACATAATTAAGCTGTGAGTAGGTTATCCTCTAGGTACTGTGTGACAGGAAGGATTTCTGCATAATTTATACGAAAGTTCTCAATGAAATCATAGTATGGAAATGAAACTAAATTTGGCACAGGAAAGCTGGAGAATGTGAGACGACTATTGATAGACAGTTGTCTACCATGACAGCCTGCAGTCAGAAATCACAGAAGCAACACACTTGGGCTCTATACAGGCTTTACAATGACAAGGACAGGAATCTAATTGGTGGGATAAGTACCAGGGGCCTTCATCCTGACGAGAAATGATGATGCCCCCTATTTCCCAAGGCACTTTGTCTTGGAATTGACTCCATGGACATGACTGAGAGTTGATACATGGTGGCTGCTAGAAAGTGAGGCAGATCATCACTTTCAAAGAGCCTGATAGAGTCCCTGCTGCTCTTATGGTAAGAGTGTTGGGCTACTAATGGAAAGTTGTCAGTTAAGACCCCCCCCCGATTGCTTCATTGCTTCTGGGGAGCAAGATGAGTCTATCTGCTTCCATAAAGTTTTATAGGATACCTCAGGTTTCTATGCGTTGGAACAGATTCATGGGATTGGCTCAATGGCTCAAATGATAACCAAGCTTACTGCCATCCAACCAATTCTGACTCAAAGCAACCAATAGGACAGAGTAGAATTGCCCCCTTGAAGTTTCTGAGACTGTAGATGTTGCCATAGAAAGTGCCATCTTTCTCCTGACTGCATGGGAGTGGGAGGGAAATACACACTGGTTATCAAGAGATAAGCGATTTTTACATGGGTCCATTTGTACACACAGCTTTAAGGAAGTGTTCAGACAAGAGTTTCAAAATATCTGTATAAGAAGTCTTCCAAAAACTGATGGGAAGAGTGACATAAAAAATAATGTACTTTACCAAGAAATTTTTGGATCATCACCATAATTCCCTATCTGATCCTCTTTCAGGCAAATGAAGTGATTCTGAGAATTATGTGTGAATTGACACTTTTTCACATCTTGAAATAACAGTTTTCTTCATTTTAAGTTCCTTTGAGGCAGAGCCTATTGTCAAATACATAAAAATCTCCAAACAAAAATGTAAGGAAAATTTGTGAAATACTTTAATAAGTAAAACATTAAACTGTACAGGTAAAAAGCATTTTGACTTTGACTGTAGTAATATGAACCCTTCTGTAGCCAAAATGTATGTTTTGAATCATTGTTGTTGAATCCACATGTTTCCGGTGAGGGCAAGCATTTTAAATGAAGTGGCATATCTACAGAGGACAAGATTGGTGGTTCAAGTCCATCAGGTGGTCTATAAGAGAAGGATGAAGCTGTCAGCTCCCAACAAGATTTGCAGCCTCCAGAAGCCTCTATACAGAGTCATTAGGGTCGATTTGGTGGTTTGAAGGGGAGCCCATATGTTTTCAGGAGTCTCTTGTTACCGGAGATGAAGACCTGTAGCCTATTTCTCTAGATTCACTGGGTGTGCAGGCCACCACCAGACAGCAGCAAGCATTAAAAGTGGGATATCTGATTGGAGGAATGGTGGAATAGAAAAGTGGAATATCTGTTTCCCAGTAAAACTCCAATGCAAAAAGAACTATAGGTGTGCATTATATGCACCAAAGGTTAAAGTGAAATCTGTATCTATCTTTTGGGTCACTTATGTCCGTAGGCTGAACTATTTATTCATAAGGACTCACCCCCGGCCCCTCAATTTTGCCAAGATCGGAAGAATAATCCAACTTCAGAAAGTAAAGAAGGCCCTTTTCTGGCATTCTCTTAATAAGACATGGAACCATCGATGTTGCACCAAGTAAGTGTTCAGTTTCTAAACAAAAGGACATTAGTCAGAATCCACCTAGAGTTCCATCAGAGAAAGCCCTAGCAATCTTTTCCTATGGAGACTCCAGCCCAGAAGACCTAAGGGAGCAGTTGTGCTCTGTTCCAGGAGATGTTAGGAGTGAACAGCGGACCCAGCAGCACCTGGCAACAGTCAAAAAAGCCGCACACAAGTCTGGACATGTGATCTTCATCTGGTAGATGTGTTAGTGTGTCTTGTCTGATTGTTTGTGAGACTAAAAACTGGGCTCATCTCATTAAAACTGTTACCACGATTTTCTTACTTTGTCATGAAACATTCCAAACATACTTTGCTATTATACTTTAGTCCTGAGTGAATAGTAATTGTAGTAATAATAGAAATAATAACACTTAGATGCAATACATGGCTTTTAATAATCCCAGGGACAGTCGAGATTTGATGTCATGGTTTAATGAGTAGCTGGTATTTTTCCCTTGAGAAAATGAGTAATGTCTGTTCTGTCAGAAAATACTTTTGTGCAACTACTATTTACAGAAAATGTAAAAGCAATCTGGATTTTTTAATGAATCAAGTGACTTACAGCAATAAAAAAGAAAGAAAGAAGGTGAGATAATTAGAAGCTAAAGAAGAAAATTGTATTTTTTGGAGGATTTAAGGGCACTTCATTGTTACTTCTGAAGATTCAGCCCATGGTCGCTCTTAAAGGTACCTCTGTGCACTATTAGGACTTGCTATTATCAGTAATGTATAAGGTTGTGAGACAATTAAGTGGCATGCATCTCCAAACACAATAGTTCTGTCTGTCACTGGAAAATAAATAAAACAGTCAGTGCACATTATTCTATCATTGCCGCCATCTTTAAATAAAACCCTACCCAAACAGTTCAATGATGACTGTTTAATGTTTGGTGTACCAAATTAAGTTTCAAAATGTTTTAGCAACCAACTTCCAAAACCCAAACCAAATTTGCTTCCATTGAATTGATGCCATCGTATAGTGGCCATATGGGTCAGAGAAGAACAGTCTCTGTGGGTTTGGGAGACTATAAATCTTTACAGGAAAAGAAAGTTTCATCTTTCCCATGAAATGACTGGGCAGTTTCAAACTGCAGACCTCGCTCATAGTTAGCAGATCAAAGCATAACCCATTCAGAGACTGGGGCAACATAAAATGAAATGCTCCTTATTGTCCCTGAGATACCTTCGAAAGGCTAAGCATTGCAATTAATTACACATTTTAAAATCCAAGGAATGTCTAGTTTATTTGTTTTCTGGCTAGTCATCTTTCAGATTGCCAGTTTGGGTTAACGCAAGCTGAAATTCTCTCTTGCCTCTGGACTTTCATTTTGTGTTATTTTTTCCATTGAGCACTTGTCAGAATGCCTACATTCATCCTCATTGTATACGCTTCCCTATGAGCTGCACTACACAGAAACTATTCCAATAAGAAAGAGAGTTCTCCACAACCAAGAATCTCTATGCAGATCCTGGTCTTTCTCCTCCATGATTTTCTCATAGCATAATTCTAGTTCCATCTCTGTCACACTAGCATAGACTCAGTTTTCTTTCTCTGGAAATCCATGGCCGTTTCAGAGATTTGATTTCATAGGAAGATAAAGATAAAGAGGGGGATAAAGAAAACTTGTATCATTTCTGAGAAGTTATTTTACTTGTGGATCCCAGGTCAGATCCTAAGAGCCATCATGTTCTATAGATAGTAATAGTGATGTAACTTTGCTTGAGCTCAGACTGTAAGTTCTATACTCCTCTGCCTTCCAAAGACTTTGGCTCACCAACTGGAAAGTTACCCTAACCCAGAGGAGCATATGTATGTACTCAATTGGTATTTCAAACTGTGATCGTGTGGTCACTTTGAATCTTCTCGTCACTTTTGATTTCACTGTACTCTAGTTTGAGTTATGACTTCATCCTTCCACCAGAAGTGCTCATTTCAGTCCTGAGTGGTCTCCATGTTACCAAACCCAAAGGCCCTTTCTGCACCCCTAAGATCTCTCCATAGCCTTTAAGGCACACTCTCCCTTTTGAATGGGTTTTTCTTTCATGGCTTCCATAACATGACATCTCTGTTTCCACCTGGCCTTACAAAATCCCCTTGAAGTCTTCTATCTTTCTTCCATTGCCTATGCTTGACCTTTCATGATAGTCATGGCCCTCTTCTTTTCTCCATGGTTATGCTTCCTGGGGAGCTCACCTACCCATTTCTTCTACTTTAAAAACAGCACAATTGTCCATGGTTCTTAAAGTAGCTTCAGTCCCAACTCTACTCCAACTGCCTTCTGAGGATCTGTACCTGATGACTAGTTATTGTTTTTGTGGCATTGCCCCATACATTGGATACTAACTCATAGCGACCCCATCAGATAGGATAGAATTTCCCTACAAATTTCCAAGACTTTAAATCTTTATGGAGTTAAGTACCAGGTCTTTTCTCCTGTGGCTCTATTGACAGATTTGAACACCTTTTTTTTTTTCAGTTAGCAACTAAGCATTTAACCCTTTGTTACCAGGTATTCAATGGACATTGTTCAAACTATTGGCCCATTCCTTTAAACCCTATTATTTCCTTGCCAAAATGAACCACAGTGTCATCCATCCTCTTGCTGAGGACAAATATATAATAATGCTCACAAATTTCTCTTTTTCACAACCCTTTATTCAACTCTCTCTCTCTGTCTACATGCAAAGTCGAGACAAAGTGTTATCCGTCTTCTCATCATCCTCATTAAATAGTCCCTACCTCCCAGGCAAAGCAGCTGTCAGCATTTCCAGAAATTCTGAAATGACCCTGAAATGATCTCCTTCCTTCCTCTTTTTTCCCTCTGCACCTGAATCGGCACTCAACAGGCAGAGAGATCTTTGAGACATCAACCAGATTCAATTACTTCACTGCTTAAATCTCTCCCCGTGCTCTCCTCCACATTTGCAATCAATCAAGCCAGCAACTTCTCTTTCACATCCCGCCCCCCCCAGGTCTGCACCAGCCCCTAAACCGCTCATCCCACACCAGCCTCTCCGTTGCCAACTAAACAGAACCACGTTGGCCGTCTTCCTTTACTTGAACACACAGGAAGCAAAAGTCAAGATATCAAATGATGCATTGGGTAGATGTGATCTGCTACACAAGATCTCTTTAAAGTGTTGAAAAGTAAGGGTCTACTCTGAGAACTAAAGGGCACTTGATGCAAGGTATTTTTCATTACCTTATAAATATGTGAAAATTGGACACAATAAGGAAGATGATGAAAGAATTAGTGCACTTGAATTAGGGTGCTGATGAAGAATATTGAAAGTACCATGGACTCACCAAGAATCCAGCAAGTTTGTCTTGGGAGAAATACAATCAGAATGCCCCTGGGAAACAAGTAAAGGGGGACTACTTTGCAAGTGCTTTGGACATGTTATCAGAAAGACCCATCTTTGGAAAAGGACATCCTATTTGATAAAGTAGAATCTCAGCAAAAAAAGAGGAAAACCATGGACAAGATGGTCACGGTGTCTTCAATGGTGGTTTCAGACATAACAGCAATTATGAGGACGGCCTAGGACTGGCAGGTGTTGACTTTTGTTGTACACAGGGGTGCTCTGAGTTGGAACTGACATCCTCTGTGGGGGGGTGGGGTGGGGTTGGGAAACCAGCCGGCTCCACAATCACATGGTTCATTTCTTCCAGAGAGGCAGACTGCAGACAAATGTTCAACTCAGATAGACGTTCCCTAAACACTCAACTTGTAGGAATCTCTCACAACTGTCTAAGCAAATGATCTGCAGGTCTCTCATCATCACTCTCTGTTGGTTTTTTTTTCCTCTCCTCCATCATTAACCATGCAGAGGGTAAGCTTCTCTGACTCCCTTTCTTACCATTCTATATCCGGCATCTAGAATTGAACCCAGTATTTAGTAGACCATCAGTTGCCACTCCGCACAATAGGAAAGTGTAAGTTATAAGTGAGGAGACAAGAGGAAAGGCGGTTCCTATAGGGTTCTTCTTAGAGTCAGTCATGGCTAAACAAAGAGACACAACACAGGCACAGAGACACAGACATTTGGCATCTCATCCATTCAG
>PVJH01001011.1:165509-191317 GCA_004026705.1 Nesogale talazaci | reverse complement strand
ACCCAGTATTTAGTAGGCCATCAGTTGCCACTCCGCACAATAGGAAAGTGTAAGTTATAAGTGAGGAGACAAGAGGAAAGGCGGTTCCTATAGGGTTCTTCTTAGAGTCAGTCATGGCTAAACAAAGAGACACAACACAGGCACAGAGACACAGACATTTGGCATCTCATTCATTCAGGGAAAACCAAACCGGATCTTTTTCCTCACAGACAGCAAGTCAATTTTGACTCAGAGAAGCCCTCATAGGACAGAGGAGAGAATTCTTATGAATTTCTGAGCCAGCCTCTCTTACGGGAGTAGAAAGCCTCGTCTTTTTCAAGTGGAGCAGCAGTGGTTTTGAATTTGGGTTCAAATTGTGGTTATCAGCCCAATGTAGAACACTTGATGCCACTGGAGTCCCTTAAACCAGGTCTTTGGGGGCGGTCAACAATGACTTGAAAAGAATGGTGAGACTGCCAGGAGGCAGAGAAGCTAGATTTATAGAAGCAGAGTCAACAGAATGGAAGTAAAAAGAACTTTAATGCATTGAGAAGAATGACTACCCACACCAAGAAACAACTTGTGTGGAGGTTGCCAAGTGGGGCCCTAAACTATAATGCAAACTGACCCCAGAATCCACATTGAAATGCTGTTTTAAAAAATTAAGTCAAATGTTGACAACAGAGAAAATGAGGCAAGCTTAATATTATTTAAAAGAGAAAAGCAAAGATTTCTCACAAAAACAAAACCAGACAATTTTTTTAAACCCACAGTCACTGGCTCCATTCAACCCATAATGACCCTAAAGTTGTAAAAAGACAACATGTACTCCTGAGGGAAAGGATGATTCGTGCTATTTTAGTGAGTCTTTTTCCTAAACAAGATGATTTCAAACACCTTTATTTTTTTCAGCTTAAATTACAGTTATGGTATAAAATGTTGTTATTATTTTGCTTTTCAAAAATGTTAACTAGTTGAGTTTCCTCTTGAGAGAATAATGATTCAAATTTAAGACTCAATCAAAAAAAGTAAAACTCTATAAGATCTTGATCTCTCAGTCCACTGTCCACTGCCTTTTAAGTATCTTGTGTATTTTCTAGAGGAGGATCCTTTATTAGCAGACATTCATCCCCACTGCATATCTTAGATATCATCATATAAAGTCAAGACCAAACTTATAAGCAAGCATAGCAGGTCTTTCCATTTGATGGTGCCCTGGTGGCATAGTGGGTTAGGTGTTGGGTTGTATGTTAGTTTGTATGGACTAGAGGAATAAATTTATAGACACTCATATGTGCATAAGAAAGAACTTTAGATAAAGAGTAATTGTATATTAGGAAAACATCCCAGCCCAGTCCAGATCAAACCCATAAGCGCAATATCAGCCTGTTATGTCCAATATTGGGCTATAAATTCCTTTTCAGACTCACACAACTCATGAATTGACACCGGATACAGGAAGTTCACAGGCCAGTGGGTGCAAAGTCTTGTGGATCCAGTGGTAGTGGAAGCATCTCAGCACTGGCCAGGGTCTCCTCAAGGGTCCTCCAGCTCCAAGGCTCTGGCTCCATCAGCATAGCCCCATGTGGCTTGTCAGCAGAAAGACCAAACACAGAGAGAGCATGTCTGGCCTCCTGTGAAGCTATGTATCTCCATTGTGTCATCAAGCAATGACATGACTGACTGGCTGAACTCAACCTCTTCACTCTTAATAGTCTCTAGATGATACCAGTGCTAACTGTGAGGTCAGGAGTTCAAAACCTCCAGTCATCCACAGAATTAAGATAAGGTTTTCTACTCTAATAATGAGTTCCATTCTTAGAAACCCACGGGGGCAGTTCCACTCCATCATGTAGGGTCTCAGTGAGTCAGGATGGACTTGATTTTGGTAAGTTGTTTTTTTTTTTTTTTTTTTGCTTGTTTGTTTGTTTTCTGAAGGACCCTGGAGTGCTTCCTGCTTGAACATGTTCTCCTAATGACTTTCCTTCTCATCTGGGACCATCAAATAGTGTCTTTTCTGGAGGTGTTCCAGGGTTCTGAACTCTTTATTAAAAGTCAAACCATCCATGTTTATGCCTCTGGAAAGCAGCATACTTGAAGTCAAGGTCACAAACAGCTAACGGCATAAAAGAGCAGGCTTTTAAAAAATATGAGAGCAAGATGAAAACCCAATGGAGTGACAGACAAGATGTCCAGAAAGAGGAATAGAGGTTCCAGCAGCAGAGAAGGGTCCAAGACAAGACCAACCTCCCCTTCCTTTGAAATGTTTCAAAGATTTAAGAGAAATGAGAGAAGCTTCTGTGAATATCATGCATTTCTCTAACCAGCATTTCCTATGAGGATGTAAAAAGGAAAGAAAAGAAAACGGTTAGAATGTTGCATTTGATGTATTTCCTGTGCACTCCTGCATAGTCGCTGCAACATAATCAAAACCTTCCTGGTCTGATTTGGAAATAGGTTCCTTTTGGGGGAAGCTCAAACTTGATTTGAGCTTGTTTGTGTTGGGAAACTCCCTGGTGATACAGCAGAGAACTGTGAGATCATGTGGCAGGGCGATTTCTAGAAATCTTCCCGTTTTCTGAAGCAACCGAGCATAACAATTTGTATCCTCGTAAATATGGGGATTGGAACAAGGGAAACATTAACTGAACCTACTTCTGAAAAGCACTGGCTGCTCTGGGACTCGGGTTTGAATCCAGAATCTGCTTGCAATCTTGTTTTCATACCAGGTTACTTAACATTCTATTTGCATACAGATGAAAAACGTTACCCCGAAGAACAGGAGCCAGTTATGCAAAGCCCATTATGTATTCAATTGTACGGATTGAAGAGTGGACAGGTGCCAGAACAGGCTGAAAATGGATCCCCTTTTTGGTCATTCCAACTGCCCTTCCCAGGCAGGAAAGCTGAATTTGATCTCTCCCTATGCAAATGTCTTCCTTTTCATGCTGACCTTTGGGCTGGGTGGCAGAGAGGAAAGACCCCCTTCTTGTGACCGAATCTCTCACTGGTTGTCTGATCTTGCGAGAGCCTCTGATATATCTGGATGTCTATTTCTTCATATAGAGGATTATAGAAGGCCATGACTGAATTCTTTATGAAAACGAAACTCAAGAAACATGGACTTGTGAACCTGAGATTCAGGAGAGACATGAATATTTACTGAGCACCCTACTTTCCAAGGATATTTAAATCAGATGTATCAAGAACCATAGTCTTAGACATTGCGTGGGCAGCCATAGGGGTGGGGATACATCCCAAAGTCAGTAGTCAAGTATCTCAGGCTAAAGGATCATTGAAAGAAAAAATGATTCAGAAGTATGACATCCCTCAAAGTCAAGCACAAACTCACAGTCAGAGAGTTGGTTCCAACTCATCATGACCCCACTGGACAGAATATAACTGCAATTTGAATTTCCAAGGCAGTAGCTTTTTATGGGATAGAAAGTTCCATTGTTCTCCAGAGGAGCAGGTGGTGGTCTAGAACTGTCGACCTTGTGGTTAACAGCCCAACATATACCTTACTATGCTTCCAGGGCTACTGTATGTTTCAGTGGGGTTAGCTGATTCACATGAGTTTCACTAGTTGCCTTTCCAGCAACAGGAGAAACTGAGGCTGGGAAGTGAAGTCATTCATTCTTGAGCAGTTCCGTCTTAGGAACAGAGGCAGCTTTCTAATGCTGTGTAGGTACACTCTAAAAAATGCCATTGGTGTCTTTAAAAATCATGTAGCCCTACCATAGAGTCAATGAGAACTCATATAAACTTTCTGAGACTTTTATGGGAGTAGATAGCTTCTTCTTTCTCCCTTGGAGGAGCTGTTGTGTTTGAATTGGGGATATTGTGTTTCACAGTCCAATGTTTGCCCAACAGCACCCTCTCGGCTTCCATATCCCAAACCCATACTCACTGTCATCAAGTCAATGCTGATTTCATAATGAGTCTATTGGAGAGGGTAGAACTGTCCCCAAGGCTTTCTGAGGTTATAACTCTTTATGGGAATACAAAGTTACAACAATCTCCTGTGGAGTGGCTGGTGCCTTTGAACTACTGACCTTGTAGTCAGCAGCCCAATAGGTAGCCACTAGTCCACTACGGCTCCTCCCAGGGCTGCCATATCACTTGCTGTTATTCCTTCTGCAGTGTGGTTGGCGGTGTTGAAAATGATGCTAGAATGTGTTAGACATCAACATTGCAGTTCCTGCCAGAATGAAATTATTGCTATTAATAAGCAATCTATAAAAAAATGAATACAACCTCTTGAAGAAGGAAATCATTTATTTCCAATTTGCAAAATAGGTTATTATTCCATTACGACATGCTATTTAATAATAAATTTATGTAGGATTAACTGATGTGGATGGATGGAATTACATTTGAATTAGGTCTGATAGATTATAATGTGCATTTTGCATTCTTCTGTTGTTTGGTTACAACTTGCTTGGGAAGTTTTGGGAGAGAGATAGGAAGTAGGCTTTTGAATGTCGGAGGCAACAATTGACATTCATGAACTTAATTTTCTCAGCCAAATGTATTACTCAGTCTAGACCTGTGCTTAAGGTAGACTTCTTGAACTAAAGCCCTCTTAGAAGAACGCTCAGGGGCTTAAGTCAATATATGATGATTAAGTGCCTGGGCCTTTTTTAAGTATTTTATTAAACATGAGAGATTAAGAAAACCAGGCATTATAAATCTCCTTGTCCCTGCCCTCCATATGGTCTAACAACAGAATTAAGAATTTAAAACATCTTAATCCTTTCAAGGAGAAGAAGATGAGCTCATGTCACCGGAATACATGTTTCTTCAATCAAGACTGCGTGGTTCTGCACTCTTCCTTACTGAAATTAATGACATGTGAAGGATGCTCTAAGCAGACCAAGGCATTTTGCAAGCTAAGACTTTCTCCTGAAATATCTATGCGCCAGTGGCTGGCAAAGCTTCCTTTTGTTACCTGGTGTTCTAGCTCTGGTCGTCTTTTAAAGCCAACAGCAGATAGAGCAGAGTGAAACGGAAACGTTTTGATTTCATTGTGCCTAAAGTAGCAGTCATGTACGGTTCAATATCATGGTTACTTGAGATCGGATTGTTCAAATTCCAACATCCTGCCATTTCTTCCATGCCATTCCTAGGCATTGCAAAGTTCTCAGTAGAATGACAGCAACCCACCTATTGTGATATCATGGGAGAGAGAGGAATGGCCACGTCTTTGGAGAAAGTCTCTTCTGCTAGTAACATCATTATAATGTAGAACAAGGACTGTCTATGCCAATGAAATTGTCTGCACTGGGAACAGAGTCCCCAGTAAAGCACTCCCTATGGTTTTCTCTGGGTAAGGCGTCTAATATCTATCACACTCTCCTGTGACTGAGTGGGTTGAAGTACCAAAGAGAACTTCTCTCGATGTATAAAAATTTGTCCCGCCAAGGTGGCTGATTGTCAAATCACACCTTCTAAGTTGCCTTCTTATTTGTCAGTTGCTCCAAACACATGTGTCTTTGTCCACTTTGGTTTGCGCTTCCCCCACCCCATTTCCTGCTTGGAAAACTGTCCTGACTCAACAACTGAAAAGTGAAAAAGGAAAAGAAAAGAAAAAGCACCTGCACTGTATTTTCATGCCAATAACCTTCATCGTCTATGCCCATTGTCTTCATAGTTGTTTTTTCACTGGCTCCCTCCTTGGGGGAAGTATCTTTGTAAACATTATATGTATGTATATATGTATACACACACACAGAGAGAGAGAGGTGAGGAGAGATGTAGATATATGTGTATACATATATGCATGTGTATGTGTATATATGTATGTGTATATATATGCATTTCCTTATATATGCATTTCCTTTTTGCAGAGACATGTGAAAAAACAGAAAGAAAACTAGGAAAGCTAAGAAAACTAGTCACACTTAGGAAACTACCTCCCAGGGGAAGGAGAAGTGGCAGCAAATGTGGAAGGTGTGTTTGTTGTAAAATGTAATGGTCTATGTTCATTGTTTTCATTAATTGCTGCTGGGGCAAAAAGACCTAGGATAAAAAGCAAACTCTGGTAATTAGCACGAGCTATCAATTTGTTTTGAGAAACCAAGAGCAGCCATGTAGGACCGGATTTCCATTCGCGCACTCTGCCTCAGCTTCCAGATAGTGGAGGGGAATGATTGACGAGGGAACGCTAACAAAGAGACATTAGGCAGAAGTGATGAGTGCTTCAGGTTGCAGGGTGAATTCAACATTTTTAGTGAAAATATTGCAACTACCTAAGGAAATGTTCTTGTGCTTACCCTTCGAGACTGTCCTTGGGGAAGTTGAAGCCAGACCTCTCTGGTCTGGAAGATCTCTTTGAACCCTCAAATATAGCCCTGCAGAGGCCGGTTGGGGGAGCAATAAAAATAGCAACTGCCACCTACCACAAAGTAGACCATGTCAGCCTCCAGGCAGGCCCCTCTCTTCCCAGTCTGATATATTCAGCCCATCTTCCAGCTGGGATGTAAAAGGTGCCCAGAGGGGTGGCTGCTGCTGTGGGTTGCTGGCAAGTTGATTCTGACTCGTGGCACCCCACGGATGACAGAACAGATAGACTCCACAGGATTTTCTTGCCTGTCATGTTTATACTAGCAGAGTCCCAGGTGTCCCTTCGGCAGCTCTGCTACGTAGGTTTGAATCAGCAACCATTAGGCTTGCAGTAGAGTGGCTTGACTGCTTTCACTGGTGGATTACAAATGGGTTAGACACTGGGCTGCTGGCTGAAGGACAGTTGTTCTAGACCCCCAGTTGTTTTCTGCTCCTGTCATGGCTTACCGCTTTGGAGACCCTCAGGAACAATTCTCAGGCTCTCTCTGCATCTGAATGGACTCAACCCATGGCAGAGGGCTGGGTGGCTGCATAGGGATATCAGAAAGAGGGTGGCAAACTGCTCCCCACCTCTAATTCGAGATATTCCAGTCTTGCTCAGCAACTGTGAAATACAGCTGAAGAGGCAGAGAACCGTTCGGGACAGATGCAATTGTCTCATGGATGCTTGTTTTGATTTTCCAACTGTCATGCGTTAGGTACACTCCCTTGCCTTAGAAAGCCCCTGCAGAACTGTTAGAGGCACAAGATTGTACAAATTACAATGAAGAAATAAATAAAAGAAATGAGAAGGGAGGGGGGAAAGTCCAGGCCCACGTTTCTGTATTTGTGATATATTACAAAATCACTGCTGGAGCTGGTGCCAGGATGACGCTTGGGGCACAGGGAAGGTCTGTCGGGACAAGACTCTTCCTCTGGCTTGGGAATTCTTTTGTATGGGAGGAAAACGCCTCCAGTTTTAATGACTTTGACAAGAGTTGGGAAAAAGTCCTCCTCCTTTCTCACAAAGCTTCCATTGACAAAAGTATATGATTTTTGCTCGAAAGCACTTCCTAACCCGAGAGCCAGGCTTTTGAAGTTGATTTCTTTGTTCAGTCATGCTTGTTATGGTTTCTTGAAGCAGAATTTAAAAAGCAAAACAAAACAAAAGGAAAACTCCTATCTCTATGGCCAGAAGATTAATTTTTTTTCTTAAAGAACCAAGAGTAGAATATAAAACTCTCCCTCAACGTGGCTTTATAATACATGCTTGATGAATAAAATCACAAAGTAAGCCTATTGCTCTTGAATCAATCCCCCCTAGTGGCCATCATCTGTATTATAGCGTAGAATTGAGCTCGATGCCATCGTCAATGGCCGCTGTCTTTTTATTTATTTGCTGTAATCACTGCAGTCTTTATGGAGGCAGCGTGTGAGGTGTTTCTTCTATGAAGTTGCTATTATGATGTGTTTAAATCTCTAACTTTGCAGTTATGACATGAGTGCAAATAATTTGCATCACCAAGACTGTCTTTGATAACAAAAGTCAGAAATTACTGATCACATACCAACTCTGTAGGCAAATAGCATGTGGGTTATATAATTCATACTAACCATGTGCCCACAAAACACTTCAATGGAGTGCACTACTCTGGGTTGTTTTTGAACAGCAAAATAGGGTGTATATTTTCCTCCATATTTATAATTTATTCCATTGAACTTAAATAGATGTAGCTGTGTCTATGCTTGATTAATAAAGCCCAACAAATGTGTGTTGGATAAACTACGACCAGAGACTTCTTTAAAGACAATGGTGGCAAGACTGTCTTACGTAGTTTGGTCATGTTGTCATGAGAGACTGCTCCCTGGAAAAGGACATTGTACTTGATTAAATAGAGTATCAGTGGCAAAGAGAAAGGTCCTCAATGAGATGGATAGACACTGTGGCTGCAATAGGGGGCCTAAAAGTAGAAGCAATTATGAAGATGACAAAGGACCAGAAAGTATTTTATTCTTTTGTGCATAGGGTCACTGGGTTGGACTCAGTGGTGGGATTCATATAACTTAACAGCCAACTTGCTGCCCTACTGATCATTTTAAGTATAAAAAATGATATACCCAAGGATAGTTTATTATTTCATATGATTAATGCTTAAATAAGAGCAATAAAGGAGGTACACAAAACTAGATTCTCTAATGAGGAGTTCTTACATATAAATGTAAAAATATAAAATGATACCTGACAAAAGCAGTACAGCTTTTATTTAAGATATTTCCACTTTGCTTCTGGATTGGTGTCCTTGCTTGCTCATCCAGGCATCGTTGGCTGAGTGATTGATCCTTCTCCATCTTTCCACTATAAGAGTAGGATCCCATTCTTTTAGAGGTAAGCCAATTAGACAATAGTCATTGTGCTGGATAGATTAGAAATGTTATGTTCATTTTTGCACAATCCCTCTTTGCTTCTGCCGAACTAGCTGCAGTGATTCTGACACTATATTTAGCTTTTTGGACACTTCTAGGAATTGCATAATTCACTTCTGATATCTCATGGGCATTTGGGGTGTAACACAAAACTGAAATGAAAGACAGTGTGTCACCCTCTGATTGTTGGCAATTTTCCTCTTTACATTTTGCATATGTTTACTGAAGTCACAGGAAAGTAAAAATGTAGCATTTCCTCAAAAGTGTAATGTGTTTTCTATAATGAATAAATACATATTACAAGCATCGCTCCTTTTTATCTTTTAGACCTATAATCAGAATGAAAATTACATCAGGTACTTAGAATATGCTGTTGCACAGATGAATGCTGAAAAAGAGTAAAGACTGTAAATTTGTGATTTCCTAAACTATTTTACATGTGCTATTTTAACTACCGGTTCACGGAACTCAACAAAAGTGGGCATTGGTTCTCCTGAATCAGTGCAAATCGCCGAACACTAGTCAGCTTAAAATTTTTGGACACTGCTCGCTGTCCAGTTACGTGTCCCTTAGCATTGTCCCACATCCACGCATTTGGAAGGGGAAGCATACCAGGATCCCTCCTGTGAATCTGTTCTTTACTTGTACTTATTTATTTTTTCCTTCACCATTTTGGACATTGCAGCCGCTCTCTATCTCAAGCCCAATTCCAACATCACAAAGGCAGCAGCATCATTTTAAATTACAGGTTTCTGGAAAAGTTCTGGGTGGTTTTTGTTTCCTCCGTTGTCCGCACTGCTGGGCAGTCTCTGCCACATGTCTCTGTCTGGCTATTTCTATGACTGCTTGGCTTTCCCCATGTTGTCAAGGCACGGTGCTCTAACCATTGCTGGAGTCCTTCCATCCACCTGGCTCCAGAGCGGCCTCTCATTCTCGAAAACCATGAAGGTTCAAAGTATAGGACGCCCATACCGGCTCCTCAAACACACTGAGGGTGCCTGCCTAAACAGAAGGACACCCGTCCTCTGGGCTGAGGATGGAAGGTTGGGCCTTTTGTCGCTCACACAAGGGGGCATTTTATTCCACACCCTCCAAAGAAAACATCAGAACAACATGCAATAAACCTCATGACCACCGAGCAGATTCTAATTCATGCTCACCCTACAGGGCAGAGCAGAAGCCCTGGTGTCACAGTGGTTTTGAGGTGTGCTGCAATCGGCACGGTCAGCAATTCGAAAGCCACCAGCCACTCTGTGGCAGAAAGACAGGAATTCTACTTGTGCAAAGAGTTACAGTCTGGTAAAGGCACAGAGGGAATCCTTCTCTGGCCTATAGGTTTGGCATTGACTCAATGGCAGAGAAAGAGAGAGAGAGAGAGAGAGAGAAAGAACAAAGGGGAAGAGAGTTTTGTGTTTCTACTGAGGGGTGAATGGTGATTTCAAACCGTTGACCTTGAGGTTAGCAGCCCAACTCATGACCCTCTATGCAACCAGGCCGTAGGCATTAAAAAACCACCATCGACTTTTTCCTGGAGCTTGGCGCTCAACATGCCTTTAGTCAAGGCTACTAAATTCATTTTCTTCTTATTAGCTTCCCTTTTGTATTGAGCTTTATATTGCAAATGATCCCCTTTTATTGTTTTCCAACAAAGAGCAGTTTTTTGGCATGGTCAGGTGGGGAAACCTTGCCAGAGGCACTGCTTTGGCTCAGGTAACAATCCCTACCAAGTGGTGGGAGACTCGAGGCGTCCCCAGCATTATTTTCTGATGGTTCACAGAAGAAGGCGACTGAGTTCCTTTGGCGCAGATGAGACATCAGAAAGGAGCTCTTTGGCATGGAGACTAACATTTTCATTACCACATCTGTTGCACAATTCATATTCAAAATAATATTTTATATCATTTGTGTTCTTCTCTTATCGTTTGTTGTTGTTATTGTTACTTGTCCTTGGAATGTTTTTTCCCATGTGGTTCCTCATTTGAAATGTGGACAAAATGGAAACATTGTTGGGTTCTTAAGAGAACTCACAGTAAGAAGAAAAGGGTAAGATAGAAACCAAACAATGTGAAATATATTTAACATTAATACTTTGAAACTCAAACAATGAAAGAGGGGAACTGAAACATCATCACTGAACACCCTGCCCTGGTGACACTGTAGGGTAAAGTTGGACGGTTAACCATGGGTTGGGCAGTTCAACATTACCAGCTGTTCCCTAGAATACAGATGAGGATATCTGCTCTCCTAAAGAATTGCAGCCTCATAAACCCTGTATATTGTAGTCGTGAGCTATAATGGCTCCATGGAAGTAAGAAGATCAACTCTAGTTGCACAGTGGTTAAGAAGCTTGACTACTAACTGAAAGAATGACAGTTCAAATTCACCAACCACTCTGAAGTACAAGGATGAGCAGTTAGCATTCATAAATATTGGGATTTTCGAGATTAAGTAGCCAAGAACATGAATTATTTCTTGACTGCTGTTCACAAGGATATTTATTGTAGATCCAAGTAAACTGATGTGTGAGTCCAGATTGGCTAGGGAAACTAATTCATAGAAACATATGTGCATAAGAAAGAGCTTTATATAAAGAGTAATTGTATACTAAGAAAATATCACAGTCCAGACCAGGTCCATAAGTCTGATATTAGCCCATATGTCAGATACCAATCTATAAATGCCTCTTCAGATACACAAAACATGTGCAATGATGCCGAATGCAGAAAGATCACAGGCTAGTGGGTGGGAAGTCCTGTGGATGTAGTGGTGTTGTAAGCATCTCAGCACTGGCAGGGGTCTTTCACGTGGCTCCTCAGCTCAGGGCACTAGCTTGACTTCATGTGTCTTGTCAGAAGCATTATCTGGGAGTGAGTCTTGTCAGTAGAGTCTCCCAGTGAGTGAACAGAGAGAGTGTGTGTGTGTTGCCTGTCTCCAATGAGAATAAACTGGAGTTCCCAAAGTCCTCAAGAGAAGTCCTCTCTATCCTGACTCCACTCCAACTTTGTTAATCCTCAAACTGTCACCAAATTATGTACCACAAATGAAATCCTTGGCAATTTTAATCCTGCTACATTTTTCATGGTGTTGTCTATTGGTTCAATTGTGAGGACTTTGGTTTACTTTACAATGAGTTGAAACATTGCTGAAGGCAGATCTCCTTGGTCTTCAGCAAGTGCTTCCAGTGCTCCTCACTTTCAGCAAGCAATGTCGTATGAACAGTTATTGGAAAGCCTTTCTCGGATCGTGAGGCTACATTCCCCTTCATATTTCTCAGCTTCTCAGATGATTTGCTCAGGATCCAAACTATAAAGTATGAAGCATGGAAACAACATGGACACAAAACTGCCCTGATTTTAAACAATACAGTATTCCCCTGTTCTGTTCAATGACTACCTCTTTGTATGTAAATAGTTTCTACATGAGCGCAATGGTATATATAAATTGGTATGCCACACACTATAAGTTGCCTTTGCATCGTCCATAAAACACAAATAACATCTTTCTAGTTAAATATCGGACAACTAAACTATCAGGTTGTTCTAAAGGCATTATCGATAAGGGTATCATTGTCAATCAAGACTACTCTGCCTTTTTGTCTTTTCCAATCTCTCTGTTAGATCCAAGCACAGTGGAAGTTATCATTAGCATAATGGAATGGCCTGGTTTCTAATGTCAGAATATCTGACACTCATTCCCAGAACCACCACTTCCAAGATGTATGATGCTTCATGGAGTAAAACATAACTTCTCTGTGTCTGCATTGTCTCATCTAGAAATAGATAAAATAGTGTTTGCTACACGTTCAGAGTCTTGTGGTGACCAAAGGGGACAATTTATGTAAAGTATCCAATGTCAGCAATTACTAAGTAATGGCAAAGAAATCTCTTTAGTCTAAAGTCTCTTGATGTTGTTATTAGGTGTCACTGAATCAGTTTAAACTCCTCTAACCTATGTGCACGGAGCAAATCAAAAGACTGCCCAGTTCTGTGCCATCCCCACAAGTATTTTTAGGTGTGACCCCTTGTTGTAGATACTGTGGCAATTCATCTCACCATGGCTCTTCTTCTTTGTTGCTAGCCCTCTGCTTTATCAATTATGCTGTCCTCTCCAGAAACTGGCCCCTCCTGCTAACAAGATTCAAATATATTAGATGAAGTCGTCCCATCCTTGCTTCTAAGGAGCATCCTGATGGTACTCTTCGACATAGATTCATTTACTCTCCTGGCAATCCATAATATATTCAATGTATTTTACTAATAACATAATTCAAGTGAATTAATTATTCTTCTTTTATATATACACATACACATACACACATACATATATATATATTTTTCCAGTGCCCACTTAACTAGGAAGCAATTGAACTTACCATGTCTTAGGTCAGGCACACCTTAGTCCTCAAAGTGACACTCTGCCCTTAAACATTTTGAAAATATCTTTTGCAGTATATTTTCCCAATGTAATACACTGGACACCCTTGGCATCCATTGATGTTTTCACAACCATTGATTGCGGCTCCAAGTGAAATAAATTTGTCCAGGAATTTTTTTCAATAGTCTTCAAAATTTCCTCAATCTACCTTGATGTTGTATTTCCCTTTATAGTGTAATGGAATCCATACCAATGATTGTAGTCATGATTGGATTAATTAACAAATATCCCAATAATAATAATTTGAATTGTCCCCTGGAAATTTAAATTTACTCCTCTTTCTTCCTTAAAGCATATTGGGACTCCCTTACTGCAGAATAGACTCTACCTAAGCCTGAATGTCTGGTCCTACAAAAATTATAGCCTGGAAAACCCTCTGGAGCACTTTTATTCTGGTGTATAAGACTATATCCATTAAAAAAGATTGTAAATTTAAAAAAAGAATTGGCACAGTGGCACCTGTACTTCAATGAGTTACTTGATAAAACTCATTGTGTTAATCCAGGTAGAGTAGAGAAAAAATTCAGAGACACTCATATGTGTGTAAGAGAGAACTTTATATCAAAGAGCAATTGTAGCTTAGGAATTAAGGTCAATTAAGAATAATCCCAGTCCCATCCAGAATAAGTCCTTAAGTCCAATATTACCCCCATGTGTTGATATTAGTCCATACATTCCTCCTTAGACTCATGCAGCCATACAGTAATGATGAATGCAGGAAGATCAGATGCCAGTCAGTAGAAAGCCTCGTGGATCCAGTGGTGGTAGAAGCATCTCAGTACTGGTGTGGGTCTCCACATGACTCCCCTTGCTCCAGGACTCTGGCTTCATCAGGATGGTTCTATGTGTCCTGCCAGCAGGAAGATGAAGCAGAGAGTGTTTCTGGCCTCCGGTGACCTAATTATCTCTGTTGTGCCTCCAAATAAGGTTATCAACCTGTGACCTGATTGACAAGCTAGTCTCCACCCCATAGCTTTTTTTTTTTTTTAACAAATTGACATGAAATTATGTAACTACCACACTCATCCAGCCTAATCTTTGTAACTCCTTTTTTTGATAAGACTGGGTAAAAGAAGACTAGATAATAAGCTGATAGGATTATATGATTCAGCTGTGAGTGGCTGCTAACTGGGTTGCTTGTACTTTGAACAATTTGGAACTCTAAACTTGGTCTGGGTCAATTTTGCCATCCTGGTTGTAAAATGAGCCACTTCATGAAGTGAATCATCAAGAATGAAGAGTCAGAAGTGTAGTATGTCCTCTGGTCACTGAGATTCCCATGTATTGAAACCCATAGATTTGGGGACAGAAAGCAGAGGACAGGCATGCTAGGGAAGAGACAGGGAGGTGACTTGAGAGGAAGTACTACCCAAAAAATCTTTGTTTTCCATGTCAATGAAAAGCACATAGTAATCCTCACTGCATGAGGGACCACCCTGCTGAGAGAGCTGCACAGACACATTCTTCTCTTGGCCATCCGAGTTCTGGAGCAATGCACTCATGTACAGAGTACCTTAGGTGCCTGACTTCATGGATTTTCCCAACAGCAAAGATCGCCTCTCTAGGAAGTAGTGATCAACCAAGACCAGAGTTTTGCCTTTCTATCTCTAAACATCTTGGGTTCCAGGATAGGGATGCTGCTACCAGGGAATAGTGTAAGAGCCTCATTAAAAGTCAGGCTAGAGCTGTCCCATATAATTTTGGAGTCTTCATGACATGAAGTCTGTAGGCATAGTCATTATCATAAGAAGGGTGAATATTTGCAAAAATAGTTCCTCCAGGGAGTAATCTGTTTGGCATTTGAATGGGATATTTCTGGGTGTCTCCATGGCCATTTTAAATTGTAAGTGGATATGTGTTGAGAGAAAACAAACAAAAAAACCTAGCTCCATAGGCATAGCAACTGGGGATTCTGATTCTGCCAGAATGAGGTCACCCCACCAGCCAAGCTATTTAGGCCAACAGAAAACCGAGAGTTGGGGGAAGGAAATCTAGAATGAGGAATGGAAGGGTGAGCTAGTGAATACCACTTACTGCCTTGGGACTAACTGTAGTGGCAGTGTCTATAGGACATCTCACTGATAGGTTTTTCCTAGCATTGCTAAGGCTATAATGTGATAGGGGGATTTGAGGGATTAAGATGAATTTAAGTCTGATCTGTTTTCTTGCCATTGTCAAGGAATTCACCTCCAAAGTAACATACAAAATAAATGTGACCTAATTTCAAGACCCTCATTTAAAAAAAAATCACACATATACATATTTACCTTCTTGATATAAGATTACATCTTTTTATTAATAAATATTTTTACTGGGGGCTCTTAAAGCTCTTATCACAATCCTTACATCAATTGTATCAAACACTTTTTGACATATCTTGCCATCATCATTTTGAAAACATTATTTTCTTCCCAAGCCCTTGGTATTAGCTATTCTTTCTACCCCACCACCACCCCTCCCACCCTCATGGTTCCCACATAACTTATAAGTTATCACTAGTCTCATATTTTACAGTGTCTTCTGTCTCCATTCCTCCATATTTCTGCTGTTTGTTGCCCTGGGGCGCCTTCTGTTTGTTGTCCATGCTTCTCTCCCTTATATTCCCTCTTTTCCCTTTCCCTCATGGTATCACTACTCTCATTATTGTTCCTAAGGGGTTTATCTGTCATGATTTCCCTATGTGGAGAACTCTTATCTGCACCAGGGTATATACTCCAGTCTAGTCAGAGTTTTAAAGTGAACTGAGGTTATGATAGTGGATGGAAGGAAGCATTAAAGAACTAGAGTATTGTGCATCCCATTGGTATGATGCTACACCCTAACTGACTTGTTCCTTTGTTATGACCCTTCTGTGAGGAAATGTGCACTTGTCTATAGATGGGCTTTAAGTCTTCACTCGTACTGCTTTTGTTTGCATCAATATGATTGTTTGTTTTGGGTCTTCTGATGCTTGATACCTGATCCCATCTACATCTCATGATCACACTTGCATATGGGCTTGTTGCTTCTCTGCTAGATGATTGCTTGTTTAATTTCAAGCCTTTAAAACCCCAGACACTATATCTTTTAGTAGCCAGGCACCATCAGCTTTCTTTACTACATTTGCTTATACACCCATTTTAACTTCACAGATCATGTCGGGAAGGTGAGCCTCACAGAATGCCAAGTTATTAGAAGAAAGTGTCCTTGTTTTGAGGGAGTACTTGAGTAGAGACCCATTGCCCATCTGCTACTTTAATCTGTAACCTTTAAATATATGTCTATAGACCTATATTCATATTAATATATTTACATATGTGCATGTATACAGAGGTAAATATACCCCTTTCTTTTTACTCGAACACAGGTGCTTGTCCCTTATCAAGTCCCCCTCTCCACACATTCTGGATAATTTTCCTCAGAAAATGTTTGTCTTCTACAATCCAGCCAGCCAGTCCTCTGGAGCCAGTGACTGGTTTGTCTTCTTTCAGGTTTCCCTGGTGGTACAGTGGTAACATGTTAGGCTGCTAGCCGCCAGGCCAACATTTCCAAAGCACCAGAGCCTCTGCAGGAGGAAGATTGGTCTTTCTACTCCTGCAAAGAGTTGCAGTCTCAGAACACACAGGGGTTTCTGACTTGTCTTAGAGGGTCACAATGAGTCAGCAATAACTGGATAGCAGTAATTTTCTTAGTGTTTCAAGAATGATTTCAATCATGTGACCGTCACTCCTCTTAAGTATGTGTCTCTTAAGAACCTGTACCCATGTCACAATACTCATCTGAAACTGGAATATTCAATGAAAGGGGTTGACTGGATTCCATAGAACAGAAGTTCATCTCTATGGAGGGTTTCGGGACTGAAGAACTAGCAGCTCAAACATGGCATCAGAAACATACATTCTCCTGCTCTCTGACCCTGCCTCCAGGGTCTTACCTGCATCATAAGTCTGTCTCTCTGCTCTCATCAGTGCTCGTGACCCTATGGCCATGGATGTCTGCCAGTAGCAATCAAGCCACTTGCTTCCACAGTCTTGTTCAACAGCAAAGACTATGCCTGATCCAGCATTTTAAAGAAGAATACCAGGACTCATCTTGACTGACCAGTCTGTTACATGACCCGCCAGGAATAATACTTCTTTAATCAGTGTAACCAATCAGGGTTCACATAGAAACTTAGGGTAGATGCAGATTTCTCATAAAATGTACTGGCTATGTTTAGGGGTTGGGGGGGGTGAACTAAGATCTGAGCACAGATAGTCAATGAAAAGGGATGCTCACTAGGCACAAACGGTGTTCACCATGAGTGCGTTAGCCCTAAACATCCATAAGACATTGTCCTTCATTCCTCATGGTGCTGTACATCTTAAACTAACAGAACTCAGAACATTTACACATGAAACAAGCATGCAAAAAAAACCCTAATTACTGGATCCTGTATATGATTTTTGTTGGTCTGTGTAAATAAACCTCAACCGTATGAATATGGTTAAAGCTGCGTGTCAGCTTGCCTGGGCCATGATTCCTGTGAGTTTGCAGTTAGGATGTGGTCACCTCCCATGACGAGAGCTGATAGAGTCACCTCCAGGGTGAGATCTGCTACAAAGAGCCCATACATTGAATGGGCCTTTCCTCAGAGGTGTGGCCTGCTTTCTACGTAGATGAACACTGGCAAAGCGCCCTTATTTTTATTTTTTTATTTTTTTGCTGGACCTGGATCCTGCTTCTGGCTCATCATCTACACATTTGGGTTCCTAAAATATGAGCCATGAATCTTTGCGTTGCTTTCCCATTCTGGGAGTCATCAACGTCATTCCTTTTTAGCAATGCACCTTGGACCCATTCACCTCTGCAGCCAGCAGCCTGCTGTCCGACCTGCCAGTCTTGGTTTTGTCAGCCTTTGCCACAACCTGGATCAGGAGAAGCCTCTATCCTGACATCTTACCCATAGACTTGGAACTTGCCAGCCTCTGTAACTGAGTGAGATGTTCCCTTTACTGGCTTTCTTTCTCTGGAGAAACCAGCCTGAGACACTTGGCATTCAGATGGTTCTGAAGGGACAAAATGATGTTGATAAGTTGTTTCTCAAGTCTGATGAGTTTAAAGTCACTGATAACTCTCCCACCATCGGGAAGGAGGGTGCTCTTAATCCATGTAGAGAACTGACCTCCCCACAGAAAGAGAAGTAGAGACCACTCTCAAATGTGCTCAGGGGCATAGTAGGACTGGTGGGGCATAGTAATCAGCATATGCTACCCCCTTCCACCAGATGAAGTATATACAACTGGGGGCCATCCTATCTACCATTGTTGTCATTAGTTGCTAATGAGTTGGCTCTAGCTCATGACAGCTAATGGAGAAGAGACGGAAATGTGGCCCGGCCCTGCACCCTTTCCACCATCATTGCTTTACCCTACGGTAGTGGGTATGTGCCAGTCCATCTCATTGAGGGTTTCCCTTGTTTTTGCTGACACTCTGTCAAACATGATGCACTTCTATTTAAGTAATCCTCCTTATGGCCAGCAAACTTTGGCTCTCTGTGGGCAATAGTACACTGAAGGTGATCGCAACAGAGTAAGAGGCTTCTTTTCTGGTAGCAAAGAATTAGGGATTGTGTAGGCTTCACGAACAGAGCTGTCCCTTGAGTGTGGAGCCTACAGAGAGACTTTTTCAAATCTGCTAGCTCTTCCATGTTTGTGAGCCTCTCATGCCTGTTCTACCTTTTTCTGTAATTAAAGGGCCAGGAGCTAGTTTTATATATAACTCAAGGCAATTGTAAAACATAACTATATTTCCCTTCTGTTTAAATAAATGCAATCATTTGTCCCATAATCACATTAGTCTGTGAGCTCCTGCAGTTTTATTAAGGTGTCTCTCATGAGTCACACTATTACTTGGTTATTAAGCATGGTTCTCATAGTACTTTTTGAAACTAAGAATCCTAACTCCATGCTACTTTAAGAAACAGAAAGTTCTGAAGACAGAACACTTTAGAAATCCTAAAAAGGGATGGGCATATTCCTCCCAGGCTGAACATAATCTAGGCAGACAAGGGTTAATCTGAGGGCCAAGAGGCTACCAAGTGCTCAGTCAGATCATGTGTTCTTTAGGGTACAGATGGCTAGGTGAAAATTCTGGCTTGACACTTACTAGCTAGCTAGTTACGTGGTCTTGAGCAAGATAGATAAACTATCTTCCGGTTTTCAGTTTCCTCGTCTTGGAGACAAGGTAGATATAATGACACCGTATTTAAAACTGTTGACAGAATGTATTTGTTTCCATAAGCAGAATTTAGAAGCAGGCCTGGGAGCTGTAAGTTCTCAATAACTATCATTGTGCTCACCTATTCTCTAACAGGGACAGTTTTATTCCCAGAAGACACCTGGTACATTCAGAGACATCCTTCCTTTTCAGGTCTATTGGGGTAGAGGCTGGTATTGGCACCTAATCAGTAGAGGCCAAGGAGGCTGGAAAACATTCCATGAAGCCCATTCACAGGTCTTACCACCCCACCAGCACTGCCACCACTGTCAAAGAAAATTATCCGGCACAAATGTCCATAGAATTGAGGTTGAGAAACTCTGCTTTAATATAAATTATTCCCTGTAAATTAAGTATGTATCTCATAAAGAAGTCTGTAAAAATAACTAAAATTTGCAGGACCACTACTCTTAACTCCTTACCACAGGTGGTATATTTTCTACACAATATTGTTGTTGGAGGCAAGTGGGACAGTTCTGGCTTGTAGGGACACTGCAGTTAAATAATGACGACTCTTACACCAGCCCCACCACCCTTTTCCTGTTGGAGTCCATTTTTGCAGCCAATTTGTTGGTCCTTCTCATCAAGACTCTTCCTATTCTTCATAGCTCTTCTATCTTGGCAAGCATGATGCTCTTCTCCAGCAAATGGTCCCTTCTGGAAACATGGCCAAAGTATATGAGACAAAATCTTGCAATCGTCACTTCCAAGGATCATCTGGCTGCATTTCTTACAAAACAGGTTTGTTCATTTGCCTGGAAATCCATGGTCGATTCAGCATTCTTTTCTGGCACCGGAATTCCAACACACCAATAACTGTCCACTCTTCCTCATTCAAAGTACAGTTTTCACATCCATATGAAGTAAGTGAGTGAAAATACTCTTTTGTGGGTCAGGTGAACCTTAGTCCTCAGAGGTACCTGTTTGCAATGAAAACTTTGAAGAGGTCTTTTGCAGTACAGTTGCCCAAGGCAATATCTCATTTGATTTCTTTATGGTTGTTTCCATGAATATTGATTGTGGATCAAAGTAAAATTAAGTTCTTAAAACTGTAATATTTTCTTTGTTTATCATCGTGGAGCTTACTGGTCCAGTTATTATGACTGTTATTTCCTTTCTGTTTACAGTCAATTCATCCTAAAGGCTGTAGTCTTCAATCTTTGTCAGTAATGGCTTCGAGTTGCCTTTGTTTCCAGCATGCAAGACTATATCATCTGCACATCATAAGTTGTTACTGAGTCTTCCTCTACCTTTGACGTCATGTTCTTGTTCACACAATCTAGCTTCTTGGGTTATGTTCTCAGCATTCAGACTGAATACATATGTTCAATGAACGCAGCCCTGACATACACCTTTCCTGATTTTAAACCATATAGTATCCCCTTATTCTGTTTGAATGAGATGTTTTTACAGGTTCCTCAGAAAACACATTAAGTGTCCCAGAGTTCTCTTTCTTTGCAATGTTATCTACAGTAGGTTATGACTCATCCAGTCCGATGTGCTTGCATGGTCAATCAAACATGGGTGAACATATTTAAGGAATTCTTTGCCTTGAACTAAGTACCCTTTAAGTAATAGGGAACACCCACACAGAACAGAAAACAACCACTGGTGGTGAATTCCTTCCATCTGTAACTGGTTCATAACTAGGGTGTTCAAACTTGTGAATTTGCCCAAGAGTGCCAGCTCTGTTTTTCTGTCATATCATCTGCCTTCACTATTCCAACTGTACCTGTTTGGAATATAAATAGTGTTTAGGGATGAGGATTCAGTTGTAGAATTCTCAGCTTTCCTGCAGAACACTTGGTTCAAATTCTCAGCTGACATACCGCTTATCTAGCAAATCCCAGCCTCCATGAAGGCCTTCTGTGTTGTCATTGTGGTGAGCAGGATTCAGCCCAGCTTTCCAACAAAGAGAGAAGAAGTAAGGTAAGATCTGGCCATCTACTTCCAGCAATCAGCCAGTGAAGCCCATTAGATCACCAGAGTCCAACCACAATGCATCAAGAGCCTAGCACGTGACCAGGCAGTAAACCACAATAAACTTGTCTTTTATGTAGTAGCATCTTGCTACTTAAAGGAGAAAGATGGGTTTTTCAACTCCTCTAAAGAATTACAGGCTCAGAAACACACAGGGACAAAACTACCCTGCCCTACATGGTTGTACTCAACGGCAGCAAGTTTAAGTTTATTTTACTTTATCTGCTTCAGCATTTTTTCCAGAATCTTCTCCTGCAAAGGTCTCTATGTTGGCTCTGTTCCAGCCACAACGAACTCCTTCTGGTTCCCCATGTACTCCACCCATTTCCTCGTTCAGCACCTCTCCTTTATGTTCATGCTCTCAGTGTGAGCACTTTTGCACCTCTGGGCACTTTTGTAACTTTTGTACTGTTTTCTGTTTAAATATCAACTCAGCTGCTCAAGAGGCCTTACCTTGTCAGACTACGCATATGCCTTCCACTCCTCTTCCGTACTGTGACTGCATGTTTGCCCCTTCACACTAGGCAATTGTTTACTTGTATGCTTAGATGTTTATTAATTTTCTCCCAGCCCTGGCAAGGCTGTAAACTGTATTAGACTAAAATGAAGTCTGTTTGTTCAGCTCTGAATAGCCAGTCAATTTTTGTTGAGTCTCCAAGCGAATGAATGGTCCAAACCCATTAAATAGCCAATGGAAATCAAAAACATCATTCTAAATAGTTCTCGAATGTGATTTTATCTCAATGAATGGCACAAGTAGTAAGCAAAGCAAATTGACATGCTTCGAGGTTAAAAAAAAGTTATAAAGGTTTTTAAAAGAAGGAAGAAAAATTACACACTTTATTTTGCAGCCCAATTAAACACAAGATTGATATTCAAATATTAAAAAGCACTTTGAACAGATTCAGGTCTGTAGAAGACAAGCCAAAGGGAAATTACATTATATGGTAAATGGAAAACCACCCCCATCAAAAAAATTTACTCAAATCCATCACTGTCACGTTAATTCCAAATCACGGTGACCTCATATGTTTCAGAGTAGAGCTACTGTCTATGAGATTTCCAATGGATGGGATCTAGTGGATGTGGATTGCCATGCCTTTCTTCTGAGTCACCCTGAGTGGACTAAAATCACCAAACTTTTGGTTAGTAGCAGGAAAGAAGGTTAGTTACAGAATTCAGGAACGCCTGACTCATTATGGTGTTGTGGTTAGGTGCTCACCCAGCGGTTCTGACTCATTGCAACTGTGTGTACAACAAAAGGAAACGCTGCCTGCCCCTCACCCCATCCACACCATCATTATGTTTGAGCCCACTGTTGTGTCAATCTGTCTTCCACTCTTTCACTCACAAATGTAATGCTGGCAACACAAGTAAAAATGTACTTGGCACAATGGATGGATGGATGGATTGTATCAAAGTTGTAGGAGCCCCCAATAAAATGGTTTCAAAAACAACAGCAACTATTATTTCATTTGACTCCAGGCCATCTATGGGGTTCTCCTCGGGACTGGGGATACTCTCAGCATCATACCTATTTTCCTTCTGGTCTGTCATCAGTTATACCACACACCATCCTGAGCTTCACAAATAAAATCATGGAGGCTCAGAAAGCCCAGGTCATTTGACTGTTCCTACACAGTCAGTACTGAGCATACATGGGACTCATGCTCATCAGTGCTGGACTTCAGAGTTTGAGCTCTGAAGGATTATACTCTGTGATTACACTCAATGATAAATTCCAATGAGGGCCTTCCTTTCCCCTTTGAACCCATTATAGATGTCAATGATGAAGCAGAGAAAGTTATTAAAAGATTATCTGACACCTCCCTCACCCTTCATCCCTCTTCTCCCCCCTTTGCTTCAGTGTTCCATTGCTAGTTGCCCAAAGGCAGGCAGTGACTTGAATTTCTTTGCCAGGATAATTATCGACACAGTAAATTTGAACGTGACAGAGGACAAAACTTCAAATTCTCGGCCTGAAAGACGTTCCCTTGCAGAAACAGCCTTGAATTTATCTCCATTTTGATGTTTTTCCACATTTTAAAATATGAGTTGAAGAGGGGGATTTGAGAGGACAGCGGAGCCAAAGTCAACATTCAACACACTGTTATACTAGAATGCGATTCTGCTCCAGTGTACAGGCGCCCGTGCTGCTGCTTCAGCGGGTGCTTATCCAGCAACTGGTGAACCAGTGGTTGTGTCTGAAAAGGAGACAAATAGGGTGGAAAAAAATACCCACGTCTTCGCCCGCATGAATATTCCAATAGGCTGCATCATGTCGCTATGGTAACAAAGTGGGGGAGGTGGGGATCTCGTGGAAGTATTGGCTAACTTCATTTTTAAACTGTGGTGACACTGCTTTTTTTGTTTTGTTTTGTTTTCTGGGTTTTATGTTATTGCTCCTCTTTTACACAGCAGACATTTATATTTTCCTATTGTCATGGTGACTGAATGTGATTCACATGCTTCTGTACATTATTATAGAATAATTGGCCTGTTGCGGAGTCATCTCTGCAGTGATGTATACTGTGGGCAAAAAAGATTAAAGGCGGCAGCTGGAGTGGTTGTATTTATGCAGTGTGACAAGCACATACACAATGTAGGCTGATGTCACGATGTCAAGCGGTTTAGAGGCCCCGGCAAATAGAGAGTGAGCTTTGGTGGCACACTGGGTTATGTATTAGATTGTTAATGGCCAGCTCGGCAGTTCAAAAACAGCAGCTGCATCTCAGGAGACAGACAGGACTGCCTGCTCCCACAGAGAGTCACAGTCTCAGACACTCAGCCAGGGCAGTTGCACCCTGTCCTTCTGGTCATCGTGAAGCAGCATCAGCTCAATGAGAGTGAAGCAGAGTGGCAGAGGGGTTGCCAACAAAATGTGAGGCTGGATCAATTTTAGAGTCTGGGAAACCCCCAAGGGCAGTCCACGCTGTCCTCGTGGGGCGCCAGGAGTCAGAAGGGCCAGGAGCCATGGGCTTGCATTTTTTGAAGACATGGATGGTAGTAGGAAATGCTGGTCTCACTGTCCTGTGGATAGAAATTAGTCATGTTTGTTTTTAACACTTTGCTGGTGAATCCCGAGTGCACTCTTGTTTATGGTGGAATGCAACAAAAAAAATCCATTTATGGTCTAATGCAAAAGAAACAAACAATCAAAAGCTTGTTTGAAACACTTGGGTAATTTGGTTAGAAAAAAATCCAGTCTTTAATGTGTTAGGTAATACTACAGTTAAGATAGAAGTCACCCAAGACTAAGAACTCATACTTCCCTTGATTCACATGCAATCCCTCCTTTCTTGCAATTGTGAAATGGGGTTTGCTGCTGAATTTTCTGTAACTTGTTTTTACTCACAAAATGGCAATGATTCCGGCCACAGAACACCATCTCCAAACTCCAGACCATAAACAGCTCTGCCTCCATCCTCTTACCACTGCTTTATTTGACTGCCCTGATAGATTTGGAAGAATGTAAAGCTGTGTATGCTACCAGTGCAGGAGTCAGTTGCTTGGTGTTGATAGACTCAATGGTGAGACCCAGTCCGGTCCAAACTTGGGCAGAAGTGGTTGGTGATGAGAGCATCATAGAACTTCCTTGCAAGACGATAGAGCCACATGATGGAAAGCAACACAGGAAACTCCATTTTTAAAGGAAGCAATATAAAGTGACACTTAAGCCCACTCCAGAATTGCTAGAAATCAAAGCCAACAGATTGTCAGAAGAGACAACCACAAAATGTAGGGAACCCTGATAAGGACTGGCGGGATGCTTCTGAAGTTCCAAATGATGTCAAAGGACCAACTGACTTCATTATTTAAACATGGGTAAACACCTGGCTTTATAGAGAGCAAGGAACCAAGGACATCAACTCCTACTCTTTCCAGCTTACCCAGGGTGAGTACATTGATGAAGGCAATGCTTATTGGGACTAAGATACTAGAATACTATGTGTGAAGAGTACCATTATCAAGCCCTTATGATTATTCTTTTTCTTATCCTTTGCTGCTTAGTTAATGTTAAGATTATTGGATTGTTTGACGTGTTTGCAGTGAAGAAACAGCCTTCAAAAAAGTCTGAGAGTGTTAAGTGATTATTGATCGCATCACTCAAGACAGCTGGTGCCTTCATCCTCTTGTCATTCTTCCTTTTTCAAAGTGAGATTGCCTCTTAGAACTGTTTTGCATTTGTTCAGAAGTTGCTAATATAGTTCAGAGAGACCTTGCCTGTCTGTCTTCTAGCTTTCTTTATAGTTACCGCCCCATCAAAAGGAAATGCACTGCCATCAATTTGCTTTGGATTAGAGGACAGAGTGGCATGGCTTCTGAATGTGTCTGAGACTGTGACGGTTTTCAAGAGGAGACAGGCTTCTCTCCCTCCTTTGGAGTGATTGGTGGTTTTGAATGACTGCTTGCATGGATAGCAGAAAAAC
>PVJH01001011.1:0-165409 GCA_004026705.1 Nesogale talazaci | reverse complement strand
ATTGCTACTTCATCACAGTCATTTTGTTACTGTTATGAATCAGGTGATTTCTGTGAAAGGGTTGTACACGTGACTCACAGGTTGAGAACCACTGATTTAGAGGAACCTCAGAAGAAAGGCCTGGCATTCTGCAAGTTGGCCATGGGATAGTTCTATGGAGCTCAGTTCCACTCTGACGCACAAGGGATAATGGGGAATCAGTGTCAACTTAGTGGCAACCATTTTCTTGCCTGTTGGATAAGCAGTAATGGACAGTTCACTATGAGGACAGTGGTTCAAACCCACCAGTTGCTTGTGGGGGAATGAGTAAGGCTCTTTGATCTCATAAAGATTGACAACTTCAGACTATGAATCAGAATCCACTCTATGGCAGTGGGGTGGGCAGGTGGATTAATTAGTTGGTCACAAAAAACCCTGGAAGGTCCTTCCTTTCCTTTTGTATTGGTTTCTTTCCTCCGTTAAATGCAGGTGTAGAGGGTATGCAGTGGGATAGCACGTGAAATGCATGAGTTGGACAACCAGACCCTAAGCCCTAGACCATTTGACCATCTGACTATCACTTATGAGTAAGATGGCCTTGACCTTCCAAGCTGCTCAGGTGCTCCTTTTCTGGTCAATGTGTTAGGTAATACTACAGTTAAGATAGGAGTCACCCAGCCCAATCAGTCTGAGATGTCCTTACCCGTAAGACCCTGCCATGCCTTGGCAGAGTTCACCTGTGGCAACAGGTACCACCCAGATTTGACCCGATATTTCGGCCAAGAATCCCTGGGTGTCTGTAATGGTGATCCAAACGAACTGCTAACTACGAGGTTTGGCGGTTCAAGTTAACTGACTGCACCTCCAAAGAAAGCCCTGGTGATCTATTTCTGACACATCATCCCTCGCACAGTCCCCCAGCCCTCCCTCAGTCTCTCTCAGAAACACGTGGGCACAGTCTGAGGGGAGCGGATGCCAGTGCAGCCCGTGGAGACGTGTGCCCTTCACTGCTGCCTCTTTTGCCCAATGAAAGTCAAGTTCACCATTCACGAAAATAAAACTGAACCAGTGGGAAAGGATGACGCCGCTTGGGAAAACAAGGGCATCTGATTGCTTACACGTCTTCACTTAGGAATCTGCCTTTCAACCGAGACTCCGCTGTGGCCTTGAGACAGGGAAGAGGAGCCCATGCGGGGAAAGGCCCCTGGCCAAGGGACTCTTAGCTACTGTTTCCCTCCTTCCCTCCCCCATGGCTGCCCTGCCCCCTGCCCCTCCCTGTCTGATAGATTTTGCTGTGTCTCCCCCCTCTCAGCCCCCTCCCTCCAGAGGACACCAATCCTGGAGGCTTGCAAAGGCCAAACAAAACCAGGACTCACAAATATGAAACTGTTTTCCTTAGCTCGTGGCATAAATCAAAAAGGAGGGGGAAAAATTTTCTGTTAGCACAGGGCCCGCGAGTGTTTATTTTTTTGCCAGCTGCAACATGCTACCCTCACAGGGAATCGTCTAAAACTAGTTATGGTTTAGGTTGGAGGGGATGTCAAACTTAAGCTGCGGGCTTGGCCTCGCTCAATGAATTACGACCTTGTCAAGAACTGATTTTTTTTAAAAAAAAAAATCAATGCAGGTTTTCTATCAAATCAAATACCTGCACACTAAATTATATTTTTGGTGCCAGGCTGACTCTCCAACCACCCCCCCATCCCACCCCCGCCTGCCTCCTGCCCCTCTTGCCAGTATTTTCCAAGCTTCCCCTCCACCTCCCTCCCACCTTTCCCTGCTCTGATACAGGCCGTTTTTTTGTGCCTAAGAAGGGATTGAAAAGCCAAGACCATGCCTTGGGGGAGAGAAGGAACTGTCTCTGTGGTTCTGTGAGCATGCACGACCAGGTTGACACCTCAGTTTCACTGGCTGAAGTGGCAAAAAGGCATCTAGAGACTGCCTGTGTAAAAAGAGACCCTGGGATCTTCTGCCCAGTAGGAGTGAAGACCTTTGCTGTCATAAAGCGGTTGCACTTAATAATAAGCATTATAATGGCAATGCATTGATGGTGGTGGAATGCATTAGAGGACAGAGACTCGGGAGTTAGGTGTTTGGGTCAAGAGCTCAATATTCAGATGATCTTTTGCATACATCTCTGAGGTACCCCTTTTCATCATATGGCTTAATGAATGGCATTGGATTTGGGAGTCAGAATTTTTTTCTTTCCCCCTTTATCTCCCCCCTCTCTTTTTCCTTCCTTCCTTCTATCCATCACTTCTCCATTTTCAAGCATGAAAGAGGCACTAATACCTTCAGTTCCTGCTGACAGGTTGAAAGGGAGGTGACAGTTACAGTGAGTGGATCCTGACCTATTCAGGATTCCAGGTTTTGTAAGTCTTTTGGGGAGCAAGCAGCTCCATGCTTCTCCCATGGAGGGACAGTGAGTGAGAACCATCGGCTTTCGGTTAGCAGTCTACTGCTTCCCTGTCGCTGACCTAGGGGCTACTGGACTCTGGTGACCACTGGTCTCCCAAATCCCTTTGGACTCCTGGAAGCTCTGGATGTGCTCAGGGAGGACTGTGCTCCTTTGGGTACTTTCATTTTTCCAAAGAGGCCTAGAAGGTTCTTCTGTCAAGGTGCTTCTCGGTGGATGCACGTGTCCAGCCTTTCATTTCACAGCCCATCAGACTTGCTGTTTGTACCACCCATAGACATAGCTCACTAGAGAAGGTGGCATGTTGTTGTTATCATTAGGGGACATTGAGTTGGTGCCAACCACAGTGACCCGATGCATAACAGAAGGAAGCACTTCCAGTTCCTGGACCACCTCAGAATTGTTCCTTAACCTGTCCTCATTATTGCAGCATCTGTGTCCATCCATTTTATCCAGGGCCTTCCTCTCTTCCGTCACCCCTCTGCTTTACCAAGCAGGATGTTAGTCTCCAGAGACTGGTCTCTCCTGACAAGTCCGACATATGAAAGATGAAGTCTTTCCATTCTTGCTTCGAAGGAGCACACTAGCAGTGCTTCTTCCAAGAGAGATCAGTTTGCCCTTTTAACATAGTATTTTCAATATTCTTCTCCAGCACCACAATCCCAAATGTGTCGATTCTTCTTCGGTCTTCCTTATTCAATGTCTAAATTTTTTTGGGGGTGGGGCATCACTGTTCTCTGGTGGTGGGAGTAGGAGGCCCAGCCCCACTGCTGGAATTGAACCTCCATCCCAGTGGGCCACAGTCCCGCACGCAACCACTAGGCCCCCGGGGCTCAGCCCCTCAATGTCTAAATTTTGCATGCACATGAGGCAATGGAGACTAGCATGGCCTGAGTCAGGCAGACCCTCGTCCTCAAAGCAACAGCCTTACTTTTCAACACTCTAAAGACATCTTGTGCAGCAGATTTAATTGATACAACTTTCTCTTTGATCTCTTGACTCTCGTTTCCATGAGCTTCGGCTGTGCGTCCCAGTAAGATAAAGCCCTTGATAACGTCAACCTCGTCTCCATTTACCCTGTTGCTAAATGTCCTCCATGTTACCTGTTGGTCCAGTTGTGAGGCTTGTGGTCTTCTCTACATGGAGTTGTAATCAAACTTCTCCCTTGAGAAGTTCAAGGGGGACACACCAAGTGTGATCCTGGACGAGAAAACAAAAGCAGATAAGCACCCGCAAGTTGATGTTGAATAGCTTGGACACAGGGGCTTAGAAGTTAGTAGCCTAGGTCCACTAGATTCCACCCTCTGTCTCTCATGGTCAGAATTCATTCTGACAAACATTTTGCTCAGGGTGTGACTCAGCATTACAGGATGCAAATAGGAAAAGACATCATCCCTGGTGTTTGACAGGGATGTTTGACACACTGAGCTTCTAACCTAGCATTGGGGGATCCAAACCACCCTGAGATTCCTTATTCGGAGATGCTTAGACCCTAGAATATATGGCAAAAAGGACCACTGATCACCACTAGTGAACATAGGCCACATCTAGTCTCACTATTCCTATGAAGTGTAATTTTGGGGGTGGGGGCAGAGTTGTTAAAAAGCAGCATGTTTTCACGATCTATGCATGTCATAGCATATATGAGATTTTAATTATTTTTATAGCTGAAAAACTATTTCATTGTTTGTGCATGCCACCTTTTTAAAAAACCAATCATCTTGTGACAGACACTTGATTTCTTTCCACTTTTTGGACCTGGGATTCTCAAAGGTAATCAAACAGGTGAAATGCAGGAAAGATGAATTCCTGCCTTCAATTCTGTCCAATTGCAGCTGACACCCTAGACTCCATCTGAAGTTATGAATCTTCTTTGCTCTCATCAATTCATGCTAGATTTTCTACCAATTGAAACAGAAGGCTCCTAACATCTTCTGCTTCAAGGGCAGCTCTAAGGATGTGAAATGGACATAGTAACAGAGAACCTCAAACTCCCAAAGGCCCCAGGCTTGGCTTAAGGCTCTGATGTCTCCATTTTAAGGACATTCTGGATGCTATAAATGGTTAAATATTCAACAACTTGCCAAAAGTTTGGCAGTTTCAACCTGTCTAGAGGCACCTTGGAAAAAAGTCTGGAAGTTCTTCTCAAACAAGATCAAAGTCACCAAAAAAATCCTATGAAATATCGTATATATTGATGTATAAAATGGATTTTTTGGCACAGTTTTTATGCAGTTTTTGTAGTAAAATGAGATGCCTCGGCTGATATTAAGGTCGGTTTATACTCGAATATATATGGTAGTTATCCCTGAAAACATAGGGGATGACTACAAGTAAGAATCTGGAGGGAAACTGTTTTTTTTTCGGTGAGGGTTTCTATCACTAAAGTCCTTTTTAAAAAAAAATCATGAAGCTCTGTGATTTTATGTTGCAATGGGCTCGGCCAAAATTGGAACCACTGATGGCCAGTACAATTATTTAAAAGAATGAGTGAAAACCTATGCGAATAGAAGAGAAAGAGGGATGATTTCTGAGGCTGAGCTTCAAGTGAATTCGAACTTGGTGGAGTAGAACAAAGAGAATAAAAGTTTTTGAGCTAAATGACAAAGGATATTTAAATGATGACAGTCAAGGGAATCATCTGCTTGACTAACAGTTAGCGGCAGGACCAGGGATAAGAGAAGTGAGCTAAGAAAAACAGGTCAGTTCTAGAAACAAAGTGTGCTGGTACCCTAGAGATCACATAGGAACCTATTCTTTGAAATACTGGCTTACTAATATGCTGGCTATGATTGCATTTTTGTATTTTAGAAAATGACTTCTTTTTTTGCTAGTAAGGTCAAGTCTTACAGCCCTCTTCCAATTTGGGGGGAGGAATGCTGAGACTTGATTACAACATGGAGAAGAGAAGGTAGTGTCGTTCTGAAAGAAATTGTATTGTCATTAGCTGCCATGGAGTTGGCTGCCCATTCAGGTAGACCTCCTGGGTCTGGTCCTACATCGTCCTGATGATTGGGTGGGTGTACCTTGGACATTTGTCATCCACAGGGTTTCACTGGCTGGTCTGCCAAACCTGCTTTCCCTGTCCATCTTATTCTGAAAGCTCTGCCAAAGAAAACCGCATGGTCTGCAATGCATAGGAAGCTCTTTGTTCCCATCTAGGCTAAGGGACTTGATCTATGATGAGGACCCAGAATTCTCCACAATGGGGGAAATGGGTTACATTAGAGAAGAGGTCATTGTTATTAAGTGACATCAAGTCCGTTACTACTCATGGCAACTTTGCATATGACTGAATGAAGCACTGTCTGATCCTGGGCCAGCTTCACAAATGTGGTTCTCTTTGAACCCATTGTTGCACCCAACATGTCACTCCATCACCACGAGGGGTTTTCTCTTTGTTGCTGACTAAGCATGATGTCCATTTTCAGGGACTGGTCTCTCCTGATCACTTGCCCAAAGTAGGTGAAACACAGTCTCACCATCCTTGCCTCTGTGGAGCATTCTGCTTGTCCTTCTTTCAAGGCAGATTTGTTTGTTCCTCTGCATATCCCCTTGATTTCAACATTCTTGTCCAACACCACCATTCCAATACATCAATTTTTCTGTGGATAACATAGAGGGGTACAATTAAAAATAAGCTTAGAGGATGTTTTGTTGTTGTTTTCGGCTTAATTTCTGTTTGCATTAACTCATTTACTTAATGAGAACGCAGTCTACCCAGGCATCTAAGATAGGAAACACATAAGTACACATCTCATCCTATAAATGCTTCAAATTCCTGAGCAAGTAAAAGTGGTCATTGGGTCCAGGAAGCCTCATTGCACTAGGACACTGGACAGTGGATTCTCTCATTTCGTAGCTTTTGCCTGGGACCATCCTTACCCTGATTGCAATCCTGATATTGCCCATGCAGACTGCCTTGGAGAAGAAAAAAACATCTCTATAACCCCTTCTAGCCTTGCAATCTCTAAATCTAGTCTGGCTACCCCAAATCTTTCTCTGGTAACCAAAGAATACAGATCTTTGCGACACTTTTAACCCCATAGAATTTCAAATCCCTGTGATTTATAGGTTAGCAGAAGACAATGCTGCCCTACCTTCAATGAAAACATAACTCAAATCTGCTCACAATTATCTAAATGTTGTTTCCACTTGGGAACTGGCTCCTTTGAACTTCTATGAATGTAGGCATCGCATAGTCATATGTTCTTTCTATTCTGGGACTTGTACTGAAAAGGGGAACAAAAATGAATTACCGACTTTGGCTGCTTGGCACCAAGCAAAAGGCAGTGAAGATAAACTTAATTTTATTATAATCATTATTAAATAAAGGTTCTGAAAAACTGCAAGGGCATACTTGTGATAGGAATGGCAAGAAATGTATGTAAATAACCATGTAGATTTTATACACCACTTATGCTTCAAGGGATATTCCAAATCACTCCCACCCATTTGGAAACTATTTCATTTTCTTCATTTGAGGGCTCATCAATTGTAGAGTCCCCAGTCAATGAGACCCAAATTTCAAAAGTGTTTCTCAAGATGAAAAACTGATTCTCACATTATGTTGTTTTCTTTCTTTTTTTTTTAATGTTGTTTTCTTAAGAAAGGGTCACCTTCCCTTTCAAGAACTAGGCTTCTCAATTCCAGGAGGATGGTTTTATTAGGATCATGGCATCTAACCAATTGACATTTTGCTCCAGTCCCTGGGAGCCAAGGCATTTTGTTTCCGGTTCACCTAGACGTATGTTGGGTCTTGCAATATGGAAAGAACACGTGATTTGAAGTCATCAGGTTTGGGTTTACAGAATTCTCTTCCTATTTGCATGTAGCATTAAACAAAGTACCTTGATTTCCTGGTCTTCAATGACCCTCTGGAACATACAGACAAAACCACTGCCATGAAGGTGACTCCAAACCACAGTTACCTTAGAAAGCAAAGAGCTCCTCAGAATTTCCCAGGCTGTAAATCTTGATGGAAGCAGAAAGACTCTTCTTTCTTCCAGGGAGTGTTGGGTGGGCTTCATTCACTGACCTTACAGTTAACAGCTCGATGTTAAACCCAAGATACCAAGAGAGCCCCTTTCCATAAAAGAGGGATATTCATAATCATGAGGCTAATGTTGAAATGTTGTTATTATGTTGAAAGATTTCCACTAATGGAAAGTGATTGTTTTTCATATGTTTGAAATGAGCCTGGATGTCACTAAAGAGTCTAAGTCCCCTTTAATTGACCTTTCTCTTGTTTTAGCTACTTAGACCAATATTTAGATCCAAGGGAAAAGAAATTTGGAGGGTGCCCTAGGCTATGAGTCTTTATGCTCAAGAGTTAAGTTTATTTAGTTATATTTATTTATTATTATGACTTTTAAAAAAGCACATTTTATATAGTTGTACATCCCATCTGAACAAATGAAATCAGTAATAATATCCTGTACACACACACCACACACCCCGCCATAATATGGTTGGTTCTCTTTTTCTCCCAACCTATCCTTCCTCCTCCTCCTTCCCTCTTTAATTTGAATAAAATGAATTGTGGCCTACAGATGTTGTAAAACTAATGTTTAGTGACTACAATGCATTCATTGAGGACCAGACTCCTGGTTCAAAGATGTAACCATAGGACGGCAAAGCTCTGCTGCAGCTGAGGGAAGTAGTATACTGTGATGAGGAGCAGAGGTATCACTAGTTTGGTGAGAAAGTTCTCTCCTCCTAGGGTGGTGAGCTGGGTTCTTGTCCTGGCCGATACACCTTCTGCACAGCTCATACTGTCTGCCTCTCTGTTATGAGAGGCTTGTGCATTGCTTTGAAGCTAAGCAGGTTTTAGAAGAGCTTCCAGATGGAGACAAAGTAAGAAGAAAGTTCTGGCTATTTGCTTTCAAGCATCAGCCAGTGTCAGCAGCATGAAGTCTAAGGATCTGGTCCACAGCAGATGGATCTCAGGGATGCTGCAGTCTGACGAAGCTTTCCCTTCCAATGGTGCCTTGGGTTATCTTGCTGTGGTTCTTCTGATGTGACTTCTAGTCAGTTCCAGATCACAAGGGCCCTACAGACAACAGAAAAAACACAACCTGGCCCTGTGCCATCCTCAGAACAGCCCTATGTTTGAGCTCCTCAGTGTAGCCACTGTGCCAATCCATCTTGTCAAAGGTCTTCTTTTTTATATGCCCTGCTGCTTTATGGAGCATGCTGTTCTTCAGGCACTGGAGTATCCTGATCACACATCCAAAGGACATGAGATGAGTCTTGCCATCCTTTCCTTTAGGGAGACTTTGGTTGTGCTTCTTCCCAGATGTATTAGTTTGCCTTTTTAGCAATTCATGGTCCTTTCAATATTTGTCAACTGCACCATCATTAAGGCTCATCCATTTTCTTTGGTCTTCCGTATTCTGCTTCCAATTTTTACAGGCATAGGAGACAACTGAAATCCCTGCAGCTTGTGACAGGCACATCTTTGTCCTCAAAGTAGCATCCTTGCTTTTCAAGAGTCTAAAGAGGTCCTGCCTAGCAGAATTGCCAGTGTATTATGTCCTCTGACTTCCTGCTTCCATGGACATTGGTTTCCATGAGGGGGTGCTACCTCACTGGCAACTAACAACAGACCAAGGGGCAGGACACAAGGATGAGAAAATATCTAAGAAAACACAAAAATAAGCTATCAAAAGAAAGGGGAGACAGAGAAGGTGACACTAGAGCTGGAATACAAAGCTGCTCTCAAAACCTCATTGCCTGCTTAGAAATGAAATTTCAGGTCATCAGCAAGTGGGTGAGTCTGCTGCCTGGATTTCCAAGCACAGAAGTCAACGTGCTTCATCAATTCCATGAACAGTTCCTCTACACCGGTCAACGCCCCCCTCACCCCCACTGCCTAGCCAGTGAAATGTCTAGCCCTCTAGTGTGTGCAACAGGGAACTTTACTAAAGTTAGGGAAATGGCCAGAATGAAAGTCGCCATCCAAATGAGTAAAGCAAAGTCTTAATACACACACACACACACACACACACACACACCTCTGTTTTTCTGTGAATACTCATTTTTGCAGTGCAGAAGTGATCTGATGAAATGGGTTTTGTGGTGCCATATTCAGACTCCACAGTGGACAGTTGTGAGGCCGACTTCCCTGAGACTACCCTCTCCCATGGGAAGTGAGGACTCTGTCATTCAAAATTAGACTAAGATAGGGCGATAGAAAGAAGTGAAACACACGTTTGTCCAAGCAAAGATAGCCAGTGAGAGATATAAAGGGACTTCAAAAGTTCATGAGTTCTGTTATCTTTTGAATTTTATTACCCCACCAACTTTTTGAAACCCCCTTACCTATTGTCAGAGGGGGGGGGGAATCTCTGTTTAAATGAGAGTTCAGTTGCATGTCCTTTCATGGAACTGACTTACAATAATTCAGAATCATCACATGATTGCTATTTCTCTCTGGCCTTTGTGCTATGGAGCCCTCAATTGACTTACCCTATAAAGCACTCAGAGGAACAAAGAAGAAAACCCACACACAACTCATTCCCCACTCAAGTTACAAGAGGCATTGGCTTATAGGAGCACTGGCAGCATAGTGGTTACATGTTGTGCTGTTAACCACCAGGCAAGCAGTTCAAAGCCACCAGCTGAGGGAGAAAGAGGAGGCATTCTTCTGTAGGAAAGAGGCATGGTGTTGGCCATGTCTACATTCTCCAACAGTATGTCTACCTCATCACTGTGCATCAAAGTGAACTTGGTGGCATCGGACTTGGGAATATCAAGTTCAGGGCACAAGTGTGGTCCTTATGGATCTATGCAATTTAGTATTAAGAGTATCCTGATGATAAAAATCTAAAGCCTTTCCATAAAAAAACAAAAGCAACCCCCCCTCCCCAAACTGTCCTCCTTTTCAATAAAAGTGATCCCCTTTCTCATCCATTCTGATCAGCTCTTAAGGATCTCTGGAAGAGCCCAAATGGAACACTTCATGGACGCTGACTAGCGGACTTGTCTCTAACATGCGTCTTAAGCTGGTGCCTTAAATCCCCCTCTGTGACTGTAAAATGACTTTACATTGCCGCCCCCAGTCACCCCGCTGTCTGGCTAATTAACTGATACGCCCCTGATTCTTTGTACATCTGGCCCCCAGCCTCTGCTCGCTTGGGCTCCCCAGCGAGGAAGTGTGGCCAAACAGCAACTTCAGGGTACGCTTGATTTCATTTTAAAATCTTCACTCTCTGGGATTAAAATCTTGAGATAAAACATCTGGATTTCCTTGGTGTCCTGAGGGAATGAAAGCGATACTTCTGTAGAATACATATTGCACATAATATGGTCTTGTTATTTCTACATTAGCGCTCCCCCAGCCGGTGCCTGCCGCTAGCATGTCAGTCTCTTGACACATCATTAATAAACAGGTAATTTCATAACTGATTTCCACCTAGTGTCATATTGAAAACCACCTGGGTTTTCGTTTTCACTAACATTAAAGGACTAGGCTAGAGGGAGGTAGTTATTATTGAACTGGGACTAATTTAATTGAATAATGGAGAGAATCAGTGGAAACGAATGCAGATGCGGGAGGATAAAAGAAGTTTCCAGGCCAAGGGAGCGATCTGGGTCCACTAATTGAAGTGTGACTACTCTTTCCTTGTCCCCTCATCCAAATGTCCATGGAAGGTGTTATTTGAAACTAGACCCATTGCCCCTGGAAAATTTCAGAAAACACCCAGGAAATAGCAATTAGGGAAATCGTGACACTTTTCAAACGAGGGCTTGTGAAATGAGATCAGTGATGTGTTTACATATGCATTGAATTCTGAAGGAACCAAAATCCATGACCATGGAGTCCACACTCACTCACAGTGCTCCTCTAATAGCATGGAGTGGACCTGTCCCCGTGGGTTTCCAAGACTATAAATCTTCACAGGAGTAGACAACTTCTTCTTCGTCCATCAAGAGAGGCTGGTAGTTTTGAACTGCTAACCTTGTGTACAACCCACTCTGCTATCCTGGTTCCTCTGAATGAACAGTGCATATAAAATGCTATAGAAAAACTAAGAAACTATTGACCTGGCTGATCCATTGTCCTGCAGATCTAGCCAAAGGTATACAAATCCATTGCCATCCAGGGCACTATGACTCACTCTGTCCCTATAGGACAGACTCTAGGATCAATTGCCCATGGGATTCCTAAGGCAGTGGTCTGTACAGAAACAGACCGCTCTGACTTTCTCCTGCAGAGAGGCTGCTGTGTTGAAACCGCCCACCTTTCAGTTAGCAGTGGAGAGCTTTAACCTCTGCACAATTGGGGCTCCTTGCCAGATATATACCAAAACCCCCAAACAAATACATGGCCACCGAGTTGATTCTGATGCATAATGACCCTGCATAGAGTTTGTGAGAATGTAAATCCTTATGGGCTCAGACAATCCCAGAGCAGCCAGTAGATAATCTCGGGACATGTGGTTACCAGACAAATGTCTAACCCACAGGGCCATTCGTGGCCTTTAGTCATAGCAATAGTTATTGATGATAAGCTCATTGTTCAATGTAATTGGAAATCATAAGTGTGATAATCCACATCTGGGCCTATGCTGGGCTTTTAAAAGTATTTTAATCTTGACTGAATATTAAGGAATACATCATTGGACAGTAGCTGAGAGTGATTAAAGCCTGCCTTTGTGACATCAGGAATGGGCCTGTCTAGCATTTCCTACAGGGACTTTCCTTGTTACACCTTTTTCTAGGGAATATTCCACTTTATTCATGACCCAAGGCTAATAACTTAATATCCTACTCTGTTTGTGGCTCATATAAAATGTGCATCAAGATATGGGGTTGCTTGAAAGTAAACAAGTGGCCATCCAGCTCAGAAGCATGGAGGAAGCACACCAGCCTATGTGACCATAAGATGTTAAAGGGATCCAGTATCAAGCATCAAAGATCTAAAAATTATATCATTATAAATGAGGGGGAGTGCAGACTGGGTACCCAAAGCCCATCAATAAGTGAAGTGACATCCTCTTACAGAGGAGGTGCAGCAAGGAGATGAGTCAGTCAAGGTACAGTGTAGTAACAATGAAATGTGCAACTTTCCTCAGGTTTTCGTATGCTTCCTCCCACCCACTATCATGATCCCAAATCTACCAGACAGAACCAGCTAGAAAGGGGATGTACACTGGAGTCTGAAACATGGGGAATTTAAGATAGATGATTCCCTCAGGACTAGTGGGGGGAGTGGTGATAATGGGAGGGTAGATACATGGGAGTAAAAAGGGGGGACCAATTTCAGGGATATAGCCTCTCTTGGGTGTGGACATTAGTGGGGTGGGTGAAGGGACACATTGGGCAGTATACGATATGAAAAGACGATAACAATTTGTAAATTTTTAGGAGTTCATAGGGGAGGGGGAGGGGAAATGTGGGGAGGTGGAATTAAAAAAAAATAGAGGAAAGGAAGAAAGAGGAGCTTATACCACGGGCTCAAGTAGAAAATATTTGGAAATGAATATGACAACATGTGTACAAATATGCTCAATACAAATGATGTATTGAATGTTATTAGAGCCATAAGACCACTCAATAAAATCTATATTTAAAAAAAGATATGGGTCTGAGTAAGTGTAGGATATTATAGTGGATAGATACAGCCCGTTTGCCATTAGGACACTTGAGAATTTAGTTTCAAGCTGTCAAGTCTCTGTCACCCTCGACAGGGTTTATATTGGGTTTTCCAAAGAAGCAAATATATGTCCCTTGTGGGGCTGTTGGGAAATTGCTAACCACAAGGTTAGTGTTTCAAAGCAACAGATGATTCCTCGAAGAAAGGATGATCAGACCTGGTGACATGTGAGTTACATGTTGGGCTAGCTGTGAGGTCAGTGGATCAACCCTACCAGCCACCCTGGGCAAAAGATGAGACTTTCTGTTCCCGTAGAGATTTGCAGCATCAGAGACCCACCAGGGATGTTTTCCTCCCTTCTCTAGGGGTGCTATGGACTGCAAATCAAACCGATAGCCATGAGTTTGGAGGTATTTTCATCTGCTCACAGCCTCAGCCACATAGATAGGATAACTGTGAGAAAGAGATACAGAAAAGGAGAGGTTTATCTCAAGAAAAGTATTCCTCACAGGGTTGTAGAGACTGGCAAGACCCAGGCATTAACAATTAGACTAGAGACTTCTCCTAACTCACACTGGCACAGTGGTTATGAAGTAGGCTGTGAAGTTCACAGTCAGACTTTCAAGAGAAAGACAAGGCTTTCTGCTCAAATAAAGAGTGACCGTCTCAGAAACTCCCAGCGGAAGTTCTACTCTGTCCTGTGGGGTCGCCGGGAGCGGGCATGGACTCAAGGCAACCAGTTTAAAAGACGAAACAAAACTCTATTTAAATAAATCTCTGTGCTCAATGGACGACCCGGAGACAAGTTATCTCAGGAATATATTTGCATTTGTCCCATTGAAGTGCCTCAAAGATAGGTCCAACCAAAACAGTGGCTTTTGGAGGACTTCTGCTAGGCCTCTTACATGCAGAGTAGAGAGATTACTTCAGAAGGGTTATACTTACTTTATGTTGGGACTTCCAAGAAGTTGTCTTGATAGATTTTTCTTTCTTTAAAAAATTGTGTTATTAATCATTTTATTAGGGGCTCTTATAGATCTTCTAACAATAAATCATATCAAACACACTTATACATATGTTGCCATCATTTTCAAATTATTTCCTTCTTGATAGATTTTTCTTGAAAAACACAGGATGATCCTGAAAACTTATTTGAAGCAGATTTTAGAAATTTTTTAAAATACATGACAAAAGGTCATGTAAATTGTGACCCACTCTGACAATGTATCTGTTCAGACTTCAAAGGCAGCAAAGGGCAGCTTTAGAGAATTTCAATGGAAAACTTGACCTCCTCCCCCACACAGCCCTAACCTTGCCCCCTTTGCATTGCATTTTGCTCCCAAACCACAAAGAATATATCAAAGAAATACATTCGAGTTCCATAAAGACCCAAAATTGCCATCTTGACACAGTGTAATTCAAAGGAATGGACTTCATTGGAGAAAGCCTCGAAAGAGCTGGAGAGACCTTCCCTAAAAAAAAAGTGTGTAGGGCTAGATGGAGGCCATGCTGAAAAACAACAGCTTTACTTTGGGTTCTGTTTTTGTATCTTAAAAGTTTCCATGATTCGATAGCAACCATTCTGGAAGTGCCTGCAACTGGGGGGGGGGGGGGTAATCATTCTGAGTTTTTTGAGTTAGATCATTGAATTTCACAACAAAATTATTAGATGGGTTCTATGATTGTTAAAGATGTGACATGTCAGTCAGTAAGAACTTAATTTAATCTATGATGACTCCATGATGAGTAGGTGGTAGGATGAAATAAGCATTTGAAATCATTCAATCTGACTCGAGGCAATATAAAGATTTGCTTGGCCAACTTTGGAAGTCAGTTCCACAATATAGTACAGAGAAATAATAGATGTGGTTCTTTATCACCTGTTCTTTCCATGATAATCCCTTAAGCATTCTAAATCTTCCATTTCTATTCAGCAGAATGAGTGTACAAGAGGCTATTCCCTGCCTCTCCCATCCCCCTGCCAAAACAAACAAACAAACAAAAATACAAACAGAATTGTGCTGGAAGGAGCAGAGCTTTCCTAGTATGTATTTTTCCCACTAGGCTAGCATCAAGCAACTTGCTCTGAGCCAGGCACCCAGTGGTAGCACCTGTGATAAACTCAAGTGTATGTTCATTCTTAGGACCCTCTGGGTTATCAGGCCCCACTGAACCCACCTAGGAAAGTTTGTCAAGCTTACTGAGGCAATTTACATAAAATGTGTGCCAAAAAACAGCAATTATTTACCATACGCTATGACCATTGATATAGTCAATTAATATGACCCACCTAGCCATAATTCCATATGTGATATATTATTTTTTCTGGATTCTGTGTCTGTGGCCAAACTCATTTTGGATGATAGCCACAGGCATAGGATTAAGCTCGATATATCCCACCTTAATCTTCTGACACAGGATTAAGGTGGGAGATACCCCTCATACAAGTAGCTTCATTAGAAGGTGGCTTCAGTCACTATGCCTTGTTTTCCTTGAGGAATGGTCTATTGAGTGACAAGAACCCCACCTCCATCAAAACTGTTCCTCTGTGGGTAAGAGCCTTCCCAGAAGCAGGGGCATTGAAAGGAGTCCCGGGATTGTTGGAAGAGCAGCCACCAGTATAGCAGGTGTGAAATCTGTCTGCTGTCTGAAGTAGAGGAGACCGAGACCAGAGGCACCGGAGACCCTAACAAGGACCCCACAGCACAGAGCAGGAAGCAGCACTAAGACGAAGATTGTGAGGCAAAGAAGTCAACAGGCTTCTCCGCCCATGGAGACAGAGGCTGAGGAATCATGAGATTGAGAGGCTGAGGATTAGAGAGAGACCTGACGGCTGCTGCTGTGGACTAAGACTTGTCTTCTTACTGTGTACTCATCCTGGCATCTGATAACCTGTTACTTTCCTAACAAGCCTTCTTAATGTTAAGTGTTATCTGTTGAGTTCTGGGTGGCCAACAATTTACTGAACCCAGTAGAGAAGTAGTGCACCGTGGGGGGAACGATCGATGTCAGAATAGGTCAAGAAAGTAGGAGAGTGGAGGCACACCTGACCTCTGCCTCATGAAAATAGGGAAGCCAGAGAAGGTCAGATATGACACGCTCCATGCTTTTGATTACATCTCTGGCTCCCAACAAGAATCCAGCAGTCAAGGTTGAAAAAAAAAGTGTTGGTGTATGAGCTGAGATAAACCTCGACACCTCTATTATTTAATCCTACATTGCCTTTTGTCAGCCAATGCTTCAATTCTCTATGCCATGGCATTCTTCTGGACAGTTAAAGCATTTTATGGTGATCATCTGCACACAATCAAAGTACAACGTCATCAAGAGCTACACTAATGAGAGAAAGCGACACAGGGGATGCATGGAAAACACAACAAAACAACAAAACTATGTTTCAAACTTAGTGTAGTTGGTTCTTAATTGGGGTCCATCCTAAGGAACACTGGGAAATGCTGTAGACATTTTTTGATTGCCAGACTTATGTACAGAGGTGATGCTACAGGCATCCAGTAAGAGGAGGTCAGGGATGCTGCTGATGTTGGAAACCCAACTACCAAGAAAGATGTGGTCCATTATCCCCAAGAGAGGAAAACCCTCATGCAGATGCTTCAAACAGGCACAGGGGAAGCTACTGGCTTAGGGGACCCCTAACAACCAGAACATTTTCTATAGGGAGCGATCATTTTATCCAAAGCCCGTATTGCTCCATTCCCAAAGCAAAATGTTATGCTCTTCAAAATCTCCAGGGAAGCTAGAAGCATAAAGCTTTGGGTGAAATGTAAATTTCTTCAAATATTTATCCATCCATAAGTGGCTACATTTTTGACATTATTATAGGGTTTCTCAGTGTTCCATTTTATTAAAAAATATTTATTTGGTTTCTAAGATTACTGCTTTTCTGACCACAGAAAATTCAATTACTGAAAACTGCAGCTATCAAATTGGTTGGAAATAAATAGCCTTTTATCCAGAGCTGGCAAGGAGTGGTTCACTTTTAATATGTAGCCATTTAAAAAAAATAACATAAAAATAAGAAAACATTTCCATTGCACGCTGATGAACTGCAGAGTCAGGAACCAAACAGAATTTTGCATCATCAGGTTTTATTTAGAATCAAATGAGAAAGGAGTGGGGGCCGCTCAAGGAAAGAAGTAATCTGAGGGGTAATTTGCCCTTATTTTTCCTCTTTTGTTTTACAAGATAGCAGAAACAGCAGAATCTCTTTGCCAGTGGAAATCACTTTCTCCTGCCTTCTCTCTGTCTCGGTTTGAAATGTTTAGGAATATACAGGAAATGTGGTAAGTGAGAGCTATGAATGTGGGCTTCCAATATCAAGGCTAATTATGTGCTAAGCAATTGGTATGGCAGTAGTGCTGCCAGGGAACCACAAAGTAGGCCCAGTAAGGATGCCTGGGTATTTCATTTGCTTCACATTTGCATCTCATGCACAGCATGTTATTATTATTATTATTATTATTATTATTATTATTATTACTTTACTCCTTTTCTAAAGAGACCATGTGTTCTTGTTCCTCAAGGAAAAACAATAAACAAAAGAAAGGGGTAACATAAGAATTAGAGAGAGTTGTGCGTATGACTAGAGACAGGGAGCAGATTCATTGTATGCATAGATAATCTGCTTTCCTTTTTCAAGGTGCTGTGATCTCACCACTGGAGGCGCATATAGGCTATCCCCCCCCCCTCTAGTGAGATTGCTGTGCATGCCATCCAAATTGGCATTCCCCTTGGGTCGAGCCAAGTATCATTTAACAGCTCATGGAATTGCAAACTTGTATGATGCTTGTTGTCAGTTAACAGATGCATCTCTCTGCCCCTTCGATGCAATTTTTTGAAATTAAGTGAGGTTGTGCATCAGGAGAAAGAGTCCCTGAGAGATGTCATTAGAACAACCTTCTAGCTCAAAGTACAAGATCAGGGCTTTGACCCCACCAACAAGGACCTTGGATGAAAGACTGCTCATCTGCTCCTAGACAGTCCAACTGTGGAAATCCTACAGAATCAACTCTAGGAGATCAAATGGTCAACATCTGCCTCAAAACAAACATGAGAAGCTAAAGACTGGGGGGTGAGCTAGATCCCTGGAAACAGAACACACCAAGTAGAGACCGTGGCCATTGGGAAATGGATTGGCAAAACTGTAACACACAGCTCGGAAAATTGTATGTAGAATTTTTTCAGTGAGACTCTAATTTGCTGTGCAAACTTTCACGTGCAACAATACTACAAAAATGACAATCGAACCAACAAAAACTCTGTGCAACTGTTTCTATCCACACTACAGCGGGCTACCATGAATTGACCTTTTAGCAAGTAGTGACTGGTTCTCAGAAACTGCTCTGGAAACACAGCAGTCAGGAAAGAGATGGTTTCGCTGTCTTCCTGTTGAACAACCTGATGAACTTCTAATGTTATTTCACTTCACTGAGACAGTTTTTAATAAAAATCTGTAAAAGGAAGCAACTGGAAGAATGTTTTTTGAAGACCCGTTCCAACTTGAATTCTTGGCCGATTTGGATTCACCTTGATTCTAGTCTCTCGACACAGTGTGAGCACAGGACTCACAGATGCTATCATGAACAAGGAACGTCACTGCTCCAAATGTGAGACGTGCTGAGAATGCTGCAATCTGAGCTTGGCATTTTTCTCTTTATACGAAAAATCTCCCATGGGTTGAATTACAGGAAAATGAAGAACAAGGTTAACCACAGTCTTGTCCATCGATGACCTTTGCATGTGAGAGTCACACACATTAGCTGGCAAGAAAAGACTCTAAAAAAGAGAGAAAGGAATCCCTTAGGTACACACACACACAATGCTGGGATGGGATGTATATGTGTGTGTGTGTGACAAAGAGACATCAACCACAGCTAAGTGTATGGTGCCTATGAGGAAGCACAGGGTACATAGAACAGACACATCCATTTCTCTCCTGTGGTTGGACACAAACTTGAGAAATGAGAGACTGAGGTCATGAGAAGCCCCTTTAAATAGCTAGAAAAGCATTAGTGTCCCTTTTCTTTGTTCTTCTATGACTAGGTGAGGGGAGAAACTCACCCACATCAACTTTTTAGTGCCTAGTTGGGTTTTGTGGTTTAGTTAGGGGGCAGCGTGATGACAGACAATCATGGTTCTGGGGTCTCCAATTTTGAAAGTGCTTTGAGTTGAACTTAATCCTACTTAGTGCATTATAGCTTGAGTGTGAAGGAGCCCTGATGGTAGTTGTGCAGTACACTTTGGGCTACAAACCACATGATCAATAGTTCCAAACCACCAACTTCTCTGAAGGATAAAAAGAAGGCATTGTATTACTGAGTTACAGTCTCTGAAACCTGCAGGGGCAGCTCTACACTGTTTTGTAAGGCCACTAGGAATTCAAATGGACTCCCTGATAGTGAGCACAGTGCTAAAGAAAAGGGGTCACATGGGATCATTGAATCCTACTTATCTGAACCTTTGCAGTTTATTGCAAACCCTACCCAGGAAAGGATGTCAACAAGATAATGAAGAAGAAGAAGAAGAAGAAGAAGAAGAAGAAGAAGAAGAAGAAGAAGAAGAAGAAGAAGAAAGGAAAATGAAGAACATGTCTTTCTTCCTGCCATTTTTATTTTTAATTTTTGAAAACAGACGAAGTGGGCAGGTAATGGTGCTTGACTCTGTAGGTGGCTGAAAGGAATGATGCTTCCCCCACTTGGTTGTATTTGAAACTCATGAGTTCAAAAGATGTATCAACCAATGTGGAGTGATTCCACCACCAAAGGGCTGTGTATTACAGTGCCAGGTCTATGGAGGAGGGCTTGATATCTTCCTGTCAGAGGGCAAAGGGCATCAAAGGATGGAATGTGATGCATCTTTCAAGAGAGAAGGGTCAGTGACTTCGTTAACAGCTTCTTTTAGCAGAGCCACCTTATGCTGCTGATGGGATGGCAGGAACTGGGGATCTTGAGCCAAATGATGAGAGCGATCTGACCACAGAGACTGTTGTGGTGGGTGCAAATCTTCTGAGACCATGAGTTGAGGGTGAGGGATGTGTGTGCATAGGTGAGGAACTCCAGTTCCTAGTTGGTGAGCGTGTGTCCCCTTCTATACTTTTAAGCTTCCTTCTGTGGGGTGCATACAAAATAAATTGCATTTATTATTACTTTTCATTGATATTTTGCATAATTTGGGGGGCATTGGCAGTCAAATGGACTCCCACTTAATAGGTTACCAACAGGTAGAACAATGATATAGACTACACCCTTCCAATTGTACCACTGTTGAATTTCAAAGTTAGCTCCAATTTAGTTGTTGATTTTGTTTTATCTGGGAGAGTGTCCTTCATGAAGCTGGTGTGGGAGATTCCATTCTTTTTTATTCCCATGTGTCCAGGAAGTTTTCAAAGCCACTCTCCCTCATAGATAACTTCATGGATATCAGAAAACTCCCTAGCCGTTGGCAGGTGAGGGAAGTGAGGAAGCAAAGTCAAGAGCTTTGGCAAATTAGGACGACCATGAAGAGAAGAGAAGACTTGAACCAGAGGAGCATGATCAGCAGAAAACAGAATAATTGGAACACTGATGAGAAATGACAGCTTTATAGACATGATTAGCTGATGAATAGATGGAGCAGGCAATGACAGCAGAATAAGCTATCCAGCTGCACGAGGTCAACAAAAAGTCATGACTTAGGAAGGGACATAGTGAGACCCAGACTACCCAAAGGAGCAGCCAATCTGGTTTGGAAGAAATAGAACCCGAACACCCCGTACAAGTGAGGAGGGCAAGATCTGCCGTTTGCTTACTCTGGTCAAATCATCAGGAAAGACTTATCATTAGAAACTAAGAATATAGTATTGGGTCAAGTAGAGGATCAGTGAAAATCAGGGAAACTCTCAGTGAAAATCAGGGAAATCCTCAGTGAAAAAGATGCAATAACCACAAATATGACCTCCAACATAAGAGTCATAAAGATGACACAGGACAGGACAAGGGTGAGGTCAGTGATCCATATAATTACCTTGAGTCAGGGCTAACCCCATGGCCAGTAACACCACCCAAAGACAAAAGAATTGACCAGTGGTATTTTGCCCACACCTTGGATGTGCACCACCAAATCCAAGTGGAACCTTCAGGCAGATAGAAGGCAAACCTTGTAGGGACTGGGAGAAGACTAGTGAGTATCACAAAAGCTAAATTCTTTGTTGTTCTTTGCTTAGGTTATCATAATCCTTGAATCAATATTGTTGTTGTCATTGTTGTTAAATGTCATCAAGTCAGTTCCAACTCACATTGACTCCATATGCACAGGAGAATGAAGCTGCCCCACCCTCACAGGTGTTGTCATGTCTGAGCCCATTGTTTCAGCCACTGTGTCAATCCATCTCCTCCAAAGTCAAGCTCTTTTTCACTCCCTTCTACTTTAGCACACATGTGAGCAAATTGAGCAGAGGAAATCTCTTTCAATAGGTTCTGCTTTCTGAAAAATCCAGTTGAATCAATTACATTTATAGACCATCTCCTATAATCCAAGAGTTCACTTCTATCTAGTTGATTCCTGCCCAGCGATCCTATAGGACTGAGTTGAAATAGGACCCTGTGTAGGTTTCTGAGGTTAAACCTTGACATGATCATAAAGCCTCATTTTTCTTCTGTGGAGCCATTGCTGGGTCACACTGCCCCCAAGGCTCTCCACCTCCCTTATGGCAGCCTGAGGTTTGGAGGGTCCTGAGATTCAAAGGTCAATGAGACTTGTCTTTTCCGTGCCCACAAAAGGTCTCTGATTATTGAATGCTGGTTATGTCAGTCTGTTTTCACATCATCCCTCTGCCTCTGCAAAGACCCTGGTCATTGAATAAGAAGATCAGACTTTGACCTCGGAGCCATACTTCTTTCTCTCTGGAACCCAAAAACCCAGGGGGCTGGTGAGGAAAAACATGAAACCATATTTTCATCGGTTTTATTGCCATTCAAAATGTTTTTTGCATCTTTGCTGAAAAAAAGGCTTAAACCCAGCATGCAGGAGACTTGGAGGAACCATATGGCCACTGGCAGCTGCTGAGTATGTGTGGCGAGAAGAATGGATTTTAAAGGCAGACAAATATATTGTTTGACCATACATGGCAGGGAGAAAGGGTTGAAAACCCCCACTCTAAGCTACTGTCGATATGATTTCCAAGTTCATCTGGTGACTGCTTAGCGAAACCCAACCTCTGCCCAGTTGAGACATAATTATGAGGAAGTAGGAAGAATGTGTGTAATTTATGCTGGTGCCTACCCTGGGTTAGCTTCCAAGAGACCTGACCCTTTCCCCAGCCTCTCTTTGACCAAGCCAACTCCACTCACTCTCCACTCAACTTGGGAGCTACGAGCTCCGCTGGAAACATGGTTTATGGATAATGTATCTATAATGGACTCTCCACTCAAAACCAATAGAGCAGTAGCATAGCCATCAGCAATCAGTCCATAAAATCTGCAGTTACCTTCTTTTTTCTTTCTTCTTTCTTTTTCCCCTCAAGAAAGGGGCAGGAAGCTAATGGATTTGAAATTGCAGAAGGGGACCACAGACCTTTTTAATAAATGAAAATAAAATTGAGTCTCAAGTTGATGTTGATCTATAGAACGGCGAGTCCCAGAGTCCTCCCTCTGTTGCCCTCGGGGTGGATTTCTAGCCTAAACCACCCAACATTTATAGCTGATAAGTGTCTGCAAAGGGTAATAAAATACAGTGCGGGTTGTTGTAGAGAATGTAACTTATCACTTTCATCAAAAGCTCCCTGAAAACGTGTTTATCTAAAAGGCTTGTATGTTTGTGTATATTTCAAATATCTCTGCCGTTAGATTGAGCTCCTGGAGAATTTAAAAGCTATTTCTTGAAAAAATAAAAGAAGGGGGGGGGGCGCAAAGGGGCAGGGGAGCTTCTTGGGAAGCCGTTTCGTTATGGGTTAATGGTTACATTTCCTTGGATTGGAGGTAGCCTCCAGGTTTCAGAATTCATACAAATATGTACAAACGGGACATTGACTATTGCCCAATTTTATTTTCACACTAAACCCAGACGAAGATTTAAAGCTCAATTCATAAGAGAGAGGGGGTGGGGAGTCTTTATGTGGGTGTTAGGTGATTTTTAACTCCCGCACAACTAGTGCTGGGAGCTTTCCAACCAAGCAGCTGCTTCATGAAAAGAAAAAAAGGGGGGCGGGAGGGGGAATAAACAAAACAATGTGAGATGTGAGAAAAAAAAACATAGAGACACCCCGGGGAACACTTCTGGCACATCACTTGTCAAAGATGACCATGCAGCGGCAGTTTAGAACTGCGTTATGTATTCTCTTATCTAAAAAGGGTTCTGGGTTGCCGGAGGAACAGAGCAAGCACAGATTTTTCCAATCAGAGCCTTTTCCCGTTATAAATATCCTCCTGGCACAGGAGGTTTGCCTGGAGGAAGGTGGTCACTTAGCATCGGTGATGGAATGGTTGCTAAGGGAATCATAAAGCCATGTATTTTCCGTGCATGTGTTGCCTGCTCAGTGGGGTGGATGATCCTCTTTTCACCTAGAATGCTGATAGAATAATGCAAGCACAACGTAGCAGTGTGTGAGGCTTTTCTTGGTCAGACACTGGTGGTCTGATTTGTCTCCAGATGCCAGCGATCCAGATCATCACACCGTTTATGAATTCTAGCTATTCCGCTGAGACAGTTTTATGAATGGGTCTTGAAGCAAATCCTGGATGTTGACTGTCTTCCCCCCACCCCCCACCCCCCAACACACAAGGCATGGGAATCACAGAAGCAGCTGGGCTTGTGGCCATAGTTCATGCTTCTCTGGTTCTCTTGTCGGTGAGAGCTGGGGAACATATTCCTCCCTGGAATATGGTGAAATCTACTTCTGGGCTGAACCAACTTTGTCTCTCATGGATGCGTGATGGTGGGTGGCTCTGCAGACTTGGGCACACAAAGTTTTCCTTTGCCACCTCATTGGATTAGAGGTCATGGCAAATGAGCTGTGCCCACTGTTGCATGGTTTCCTTTGAATTCTCCACAGGGCTCCTAAACACAAGAGAAAGATGACTATATTTAGATCTGGCTCTTGATCCCCCATCGTGTATCACAGAATATTGGAATTCAGGGTGAGGGTCCCTTTCATGTGACCCTTCTCGCCATGATCTTATAACTCCTAGAACATAATTGCAGGGATGGGGGGGTTGAGAAGATCAAACCCACTACTGTTGAGCCTCTTGCAATTCATATAGATTTTCCAAGATTGTACATCTTGATGGGTGCAGAAAACCTAAACTTTCTCCCACAGTGTGGTTGCTGTGTGAACTGTTGACCTTGGAGTTAACAGAACCAACTTCCTCAACAGTGCCACGGTGTTTGGGTGGAACTGTACAAATAAGGTGTTTGGGGTTCTGTAAGGGGACTGGACAGCTTGTTATTCATGTGAGTGTGGTCCATGGTATACTTGTAAGGGTGGGATCCTGCAAAGAGGTGTATGAAACCCTAGCGAGGGGATTGTTCAGTCTTATTATCGCACCATCCTTAAAAGGAATGACCCTTGAACAAGAAAGAGGGGACTTGGCTACCTTAAAGAAGAGAGGGCAGCAGAGTGTTTCATTTGAACGCAAGGCCACTGAGCTGGGAATCTCCTAGACCCAGGAAGTAGAAAACTAAAATATTGGTGATAACAAGAAGCACAGAAATGGCAGTAATGAATCCAGCAGGACCAGCAGATGAAACTGTGGGCTGTCTGTTCACCCCCACCTCACCCCTACCCCCACCCATTCACCCAACATATACACACACTGTGAGAAAGATTTGAGTGCCCTTGGGTAGAAACATTTTGGTGAAGTCAGGAACTTAACAATGGAACTAAAGAGTTTTGTACCACCACATTCAGCAAGGCAGCGGCCAAGTCTAAAAGGCGGAGAGCCAGATAGAGGCCTGTCGACAGAAAGAGCTGAGAGGAAGCCATCCTCATTGAAGAGCTCTATCCTCAACTGCTCCTGGTCCTGAGTTGTAACCCGCTACTACCCTTATGTGCCCATAGCCATGGATATTGCCTGTGAGTTATAGGGGATCATTGCCATGAATTACTGAACTCAGTGAAGGGCCAGGGTCATTTAGTGTCAGATTTGGTATAAAGTTTGGAGGGAAGAGTGGAACTTGACCTCTAATTGAAGAATGCGCCTTAGATCGATGCTTCTGCTGGTGACTCGCCCCTTTGTGAAAGGAGATGTCCTCAGGGAAAGCTCACCAGACCATTTTCACAGTTTGGTCATTGAATGGCAGTTCAAATCCCCATCTAATTCCATCAATTTATTCTTCCACACACAAGGAAATGTTTCTTGTAAATTTTACTTTGACATTTTTCTTTCTTCTTTTTTTAAAAATCATTTGGGTACTCTTACAGCTCTTATAACAACCCATGTATCAATTGTATCAAACATATTTGTATATATGTTCCTATCATCATTGCCAAAACATTTTATACTTGAGCCTTTGGTAAAAAACTCCTCTTTTTTCCCCTCCCACATTAGAGAATTCTTAATCAATTATTATTTATTATTATTATTATTATTATTATTATTATTATTTTGTAGCTTACACTGTTGTCTCCTTTCACCCATATTTCTGTTATGTGTCCCTTTTGCTGAGGGAGACAGGCTATATATCCACCCTTGTGATGGGTTCCCCCTTCCTCCCCTTTGCTCTCCCAAATCTACCTACTCTCACTACTGTTTCTGAGTGGGAGGTGGTGGTGGTAATCTGTCCTGAATTTCATGCCTGGAGATTTTTTATCTGTATCCATGTGGGATCTCTGGTCTAGCAAGATTTGTAAGGTAGAACTGGTTCATGGGGGAGAGAAGGTTTGAGGAAAGACTCAGAAAGTAGAGGAATGATGTGTGATTTGTCTATGCTATACTGCAACCTTGGTTGAATCATCTGTCAACCTTTCTGTGTGTGGGGGTGGGGATGTCCAATTGTCTACAGGTGGGCTTTGGTTCTCCACCCCATGCCCCTATATTCACATTGTTAGTGTTGTTTGTTTTGAGTTTTTTGATACCTGACACCTGACTCTCGACACCTCATGATCTCACAGGCTGGTGTGCTTCTTCCATGCGGGCTTTGTTGCTTCCCTGCTACATGGCTGCTTGTTTAGCTTCAAGAGTTTGGTATGTTTCTAGATCACTCATTGATTTTTATTCTAATCATCAGGAGAATTGCTCATTCTTCTACTTGGTACATACATTGTAAACTTTTGGCGTATCCTTATTTTGAGATCTTTTAAAGCAGAAGCGCTAAGGCACTAAAAGATACTTAAAAATTAAAACTTAAAAATCTCTTGTGTCATTCATACATTCAGAATAGCTGCCAAGTTCATAGGCGCACCTGGTAGAATCAAGGTTGAGCTCCACATCTTCAGACTTTGGTACATGTTCCCTTCGTTAGTGTGTCACATCTAAAATAAAACACTGATTTGAGACAACTCTAATATGAGAACTTATTTGAAAGCTCAAGAGATTTGTATTTCCAGATGAACTGGAGAGGTGAGCAAATAAGTAGTTCATTTGGGAAACAGAATTGGATTCCATGGTTCTATTAACTAGCATGAGCTATCAAAATAGTGTGGTCAGTGTAGCCAATGAGCTTAGCAACTAAAATAACTGCCATCACAGGTATGCAACTCAATAATTCAATGCCATTGAAGCAAATATTCACAGCAACAAACAGTCTCATCTTTACCCCAAGAAATATTTTGAGGATTCAAACAATTGACTTTGAGATTGGCAGTCCCTGGTGTGACCCACTACACCAACAGGATTCCTTCATTTAGGCAAAACAAACAAACAAACAAACATGGAGACATCTAGAGAACTCAGCATACTTACCTGATCATTCCCACTTGGAATTCCTAAGAATAATGGGCCAAATGGGATCATTCCCAAACTAACAGAACTCAATGTCATTTAGTCAATTCCCACTCTTAGGGACTCTATAGGAGATGGTAGGATTGTTTCCATGGGTTTCTGATACTGTAATTCTTTATGAGAGTACAAAGCCTTATCTTTCTCCAAAAGAGTGGCTAGCAATTTTGAACTGCTGACCTTGTGATTAGTAGCACAACATGCAATCACTATGCTGCCAGTACTCTTAGGTTAATTAAGTAAGACAGGAGTTGGGGCTGGTTGGAATTAGATTGATAATTAGACCTGTTTTGTAAATCCTTTAGGTTAAAAATTGTTTCCGTTCTGTTCAAAGGTAAGAAGAAACTATTAAATGAGGAACCCAAGACAGCTGAACCCCTTGGGGCCAGTAGTAAGAATGGAGCTACTGGATGGGTGGAGGGAAGATGGGGTAGAGAGGGGCAGCCAACTGCAAGGATCTACACATAACTTCCTATTGGGAGAACAGACATTGGAGGAGTGGATAAGGGGACACACTGGGCATTGTAAAATATGACAAAAATAATAATTTACAAAATATTGAGGCTTGGAGGGGGAGGAGGGAGCAAGGATGGAGGGGAAGGGATGAGAGGCTGGTATCAGGGGCTTAAGTGGAAAAGCAGATGTTTGGAGAATGATGGTGGCAGCAGGCATGTGAAGGTGCTTAGCACAATATACGTATTTATGTATTGTGAAACGCAATGTATGAGCCCCCAATAAAATGATTTTTTTAAAAAAAATGAGGATGTCAGTCAGATCAATTCAGGTATGAACTGAAACAAAGCAGCTTGGACCCAGACATACTTCTCCAGAAATTAGAAATAGCCCCTGTCTAAATCCACATATCAGATTATTTAGGAGGAAATCTTTAGGAGAGAAAAGAAAAACTTTGATTTTTCTGAATTTTAAGACATAGAAGCCCTCAAACAGAACTCGCTTACCATCGAGTCAATTCTGGTGGTTCCACCTGCTGACACTGCAGTTAGGAGTCCCACACGAAAGTGCCATAAGATAGAAACAAACGCAAATCAAAGTCACTGTCGTCAAGTCGTTTATGACTCCTACGTTACCCTACAGGACAGGGGAGAACTGCCCCTTGAGTTTCTGCATCTGTAACTCTTGATGGCACTAGGAAGCTTCCTCTTTCACCGACAGACTGGTACATGGGTTCAAAGTGCCCACCTTGCAGCCTGGTGTGTACACGCCCTTACAAACCATCACTTTTGTTATTGGGGGCTGTCCAGTGGGTCTTAACTCACATACCTGAACTGATGCCCAATGCACAAAGGAAACAAACGCCACCTGGTCCCACACCATCTGCCTCATTGAACTAATGAAAATGTTCCCAAGAAAGACTCTTGTTAAAGATCAATTAGCAAGCATCAGTGTCATGAGTTCTTACAGCCAAATGATGCTCCTGCCTTGTTATGTTTTTCAAAATCTGATGGAAATTGTATGCTTCCCTTATTTCTCTCTTCTTTATGTCCCTCTTCTTCTGGTTTAAATGCCTTTGTATGTTGCATTCCTATCCTTCCCTTACTGCCAGTTTCATCCAGAACTTCCATGCCTTCCTAAGTCTTCCTGTGCCAAGGGCATTTCAAAGAAGCCTGGGGCCCCGTTTTGATTCTCCAGACACGATGACAACTTATTTTTCTAGAGGCAAGGCAAGCCAAGCCAAATGGAATTTCACTTCAATAGTTGACAAATTGCTAAAATCACCCATATTATAAATTGTGTCTCCTGTAATATATTGAGCTTCTTCCCAAAGAGGAAAGCAGAGATACGTTTTCCTGTTCCCTTCTGAGGGTATGTTCAAAGAGTTTTAATTTTAGAATCAGACTGTTAGACAAATTAAAAGCCTGAAACATTGCGCAGACATTGGGCACACATATCAACAAGGGTGGAGCAGACAGGAAACTGAGGGCTTTATTGGTGAGCTGGACAAAGTGCGGTCCCTGGGGTAGGAAGGTGGAAAACTGCCCACGTGAAGACACATCCAAAAATCCTGCTAAAAACTCATAGAAATCGTTTTTAAACAAAACCAGAGACACATGAAGCTCCTGTTTCTCCACAGAGCCTGCATGCAGGACAGCGTTTCCTGAAGTGGTAGAGGAAGTTGGTTTGTAGCCTGCAGAGAACGGACAAGAGATGCACCTTATGAAACACAACTCTCAGAATCCAAAGGAAACACTCAAAAAGAAAAAAAAAATAAGACTCAGAAAAGTGGTAGAAATAAATTGCCAGAAAGTCAACTTATATTTACTTATTTATGGTTGTTAGTTGACCTGATGTTTGCCTGCTGGCAGCATATTGACATGCTGAACAACACAACGCTTAATGATGGGCAAGTGCCCTTTACTTTCAGGACAAATGCGATCTCTGATCTTGGTCTCTCACATTTCATCATCCTCTCCTCTAGTCACATCAGGAATCAGAGAAACACATTTTGAAACATTCTGAGAGGACTGTGTGTTGTGAGTCAAGATGGTGAAGGACTTTAAATACATTATCAAGAAGGGTGGATCCCTAGGAAGATCACCGTGATCAGGAACTCAGAGGGTGAGCTAACAGAGGAGGACATGCAGTGAGATGGATTGGCCCAATGGAGGCAATAGTAGGTACAGACATCGCTTTGATTAAGAAGATGGGACCAGACCGGTTGTTATGAATTAGAACAGAATTGAAGACATCCAAGAATAAAAATAGCATGTACATTTGCAGGGAGAGGTGAAAGATAATATCTTGAATTGGAAATCAGGAGGTGACCTTTTAGAATAGACCAATACATTAAAATTAGTCAGCAACTTCATGCTCTAGTCCTTAGAGAAATTATAAGCAAGCCTCCAACGCCCTCCAAATTCTTTGGAGTGGGGCAAGCATACAAATTAAAGCTTAAATGTTAGGTATTTTAAAAAGTTTAAAATTATAAAACAAGTCATCAGACTGTGTAAAAATATGGTCAATGGTTCTGCATTGAGTAAGTCTGCTGCACAAGTCCTCCTTGAAGTGTTGAGATGCAAGGATGTGACCTTTAAGGACGAAGGAGTGTCTGACTCATGCCAGAGTCTTCTCGATCTCCTCGTATGCATATGAAAGTTGGACATGGATAAGGAAGTTCAGAGAACGGATGCATTTTAATTATGATGTTGGCAACCATTTTGAAAATACCATGGACTTTCAAAAGAACAAACAGATCTGTCTTCCAAGAAGTCCACAATCAGTGTATTCCTGAGAAGCAAGGATGACAGGACGTCATCTCACAGACACAGACCTGTTGTCAGGAGAGACCAGACCCTGGGGGAGAACACCAAACTTCGTAAAGTAGAGGGGCAGTGACAAAGAAGGAGGCCCTCAAGAAGATGAATTGACACCATGGTGGCACCAATGGGCTCCAACTTATGAACAATTGTCAGGAGTGCTCACTGTTCTTTTGCAGGACCCACTGAGGTTTCCTTCTATTGTGTACAGGGAGGTCGCTCAGAGTTGAAACAGACTCCATGACATCCAACACAACCTCTTGCTTTGATAAATGTACCTTTTGTAAGTTATTCCAAAGTAAAACACCACACACCAACTACTACCAATATTTAGGATAAAATCTGAAAAATAGTGGGGAATTTAGAGAAGGAAATGAAATATAGGGTCTGAGAAGTCAGTTCTTTGGTTCTGAGGTCCTGAATGTTGACATCAGCTGCTATTTGGGGTTTGAATGAAATGTTGCCATTTTTTGTTAGCTTATTTTTTTTTTTATAAATCACTTTATTTGGGGGCTCATACAACTCCTACCACAAGCAATACATACATCAATTGTATGCATATCACCTTTGTACAAGGCTATATGATGCTTGGAAACAGTGAGTGTTTGAAACATATATCTGCATATATCTCATTTTATATATCGCATTTATATATTTCATATAAAATGCTTTCATACATTATATGTATATGTATGTACATATACATACACACATATATGTGTGTGTATATTAACTTCTGAAAAAAATCTGAAAATCCAATTCAGAATCAGTGCAGAGGCGCTCCTGGATAAGAAGACCTTGTTTAATTCAATTAGTCAAGGAGATGACTGAAGCCACTTGCTAAGTTTCACAATGAGCTAGAGGTTTTGCAATTTTAGCAAATACCCAGTGTGTATTTTAGAAACACAAATAATCATGCCTACTAATTACTGGGTCATTTCTCCCCCTTGTTAGGGTAGAGCTCTCAATGTAAACATTCAGCAGTTGTTACTGCTTTGACTATATCACTGACAACATGAGGAGCTGGCATTTAGTTAACAGTGACTATGAGACATGATCTCATTTCGTCCTTGAAACGACCTTGCCATGCATGAGCTGTGGCCATGATCATTTCATGGTGGAAGAAGCTGGTCAATAAAGATGCTCACAGATGGCATGAAACAAGTTCCCAGATGGATACCTGCTAGTGATGAAGTGGATCTTAGAATGTCTTAGAATGTCCCCGAAGTCAGACCATCTGATCATCTTTAATCGTTCAACTGGTGTCACAGACACACACTTTTGATCATTGTGTTAGTCTGGCTTGTTTAGAAAAACAAAACCAGTGCCATTCATGTATGTGTAAGAAATACTTTTATATCAAAAGGTCAATTTATAGTAAGAAGGCATCCCAGTTCAGTCCAACTCAAGTGCATGGGCTCATTGCCAGCCATAGTCCTCTTCAGACGCACACACATGTAAGCCAATGAAGCAGGATAAAGAAAGAATCCAGGAGTTCGCAGATGAGTGGGTACAGAGGTCTGTGAAGCCAAGTCTTTGGGAACATTGTAAGCTGCCTGCAGCTCCTAAGTTGGCTTCTAGATCAGCCTTCCATATGGGTTCACCCCTGGAGGCCAAAAAAGCAGAACCTCAGAAAGCAGGAAAGGTGATGCATCAGAAGTAGAGAAATTTCCAGAGTCTGTCTTGTAAAAATGGCTTTAGCACAAGCGAGAAATCATAAGGCTGTGGCCTGATTGATAGGTTGGACTCTGTCTCTGTACTTTCCTGCAGGTTCAAGTGAACATGCAATCTAAGTGCCACCATCGTGCTCATGACATCTCTCCTAAATGAGGAGATATAGATTTTGATACTGACATATTCAAAAATATAGACATATACCAACCCATACCACTGTCTCCCAGTCATTCCCATGCACAATCACCTTAGAGAACATAGCAGAGTCATCTTTAGGATTTCCCAGGTCATAAATGGCTTCTGAGATGACACATCTTTCTCCTCTAGAACAACTGATGGGTTTAATCACTGACCTTTTGGTTCACAGCCCAAAGGAGAATCCATGACACTATCAAAGCTTATATATGTTCTCTCTCTCTCTCTCTCTCTCTCTCTCTCTCTCTCTCTTTCTTTATCACACATACAGAGCTTAAAAATATGTGAAGAAGCTGAGCCCTGCTGGTGCAGTGGTTGTGTGTGGGGACTGTGACCCACAGGGTCAAATCCAGCAGCAACTCTCCAGGAGCAAGCCTAGGCTTCTTACTCCCACCAGGGCAGTGATACAGAGAAAAAAATGTGAGGAAAGTGGAATTAATATATAATGGAATTTTACACAAATGTTTGCAGCCTCCTCTTCTACGAGGGAAGATTCAGGGAGAGGGAGACAAGAGAGAGAATGAGTGAAAACACAGTATGTGGTGCAGTTGGTAACTATTTGGCTAGTAACCAAAAGTTCAGCAGTTCAAAATCACCAACTGTTTTATCAGTAGACTTCATGGCTTTGTGAGTCTACATACACAAATATAATACATCTGCCATGTAGTATATACATGTTATTATAGATCTTAATTGTATGCATGCAAATCAAACCCATTGCCATCTCATAGTGACCCTATAGGTTAGGCTAGAACTTCTCTATAGGATTTTCAGAGATATAAATCTTGATGGAAGCAGATTGCCATCTCTTTCTCCCATAGGAAAAAAAATGGTGATCTTTCATTTAGCAGCAGAATGCTTAGTTCTTGGTGCTACCAGGGCAAAGGATTTTTAAAATATAAAACCTTCTTAAATGTTTCATTGAGCTTCCTGTTCATCATGATGCAATGATGTCTTAAAATATGAAAGACAAAAAGATTTACCCAAGACTATCCTTTCTACTGAAGATACAATTTTTTCAGCATCATATCACCCAATAATTCAATGTAATATTGAAATTATTCTTAGTGCTATTTCCATCCTCATCATCATGGATTATCCTTGTCTCTCTCACATAACATTTACTTCCATTTCCAACATGCATTACGTGTGTCATCCAGAATGCTTATTGTGTCAACTAACACACAGCAAATATATGACTAGATTTTAATCATAACTTTAAAATAATAAAGCAATTAGAAAATAAGTCTGTCCCATTGAATGCAAAGTTTTCCAGCATCATCTCAAGTCAGGTGAATGGAGAAGATGGTATCAAGACTCATAATCCAGGACTTTTCCGTATAAGTGAACCAAGGTTTCATCCATCAAATTTATAATTTGCAGAAATGTGAGATGAGAACCATTGTCTCACATTGTCTTTGATGTGACATTTTCTTGTCCTACATGGAGCTTCTATATATACCATCAGCTGCTGTGCCTACTCTCCAGACACAAAGCAATGCTGTATTTCTAGGTGAACCAAGAGAGTCTCTCCAGACTTGGCCATATGCCTTTCCATTTGCACTGTGTCCCCATAGAATCACTGGGTCTCCTCTCACCTATAACCAGTGTTCATGGTGTGGTTGCAAAATCCAAGATATTTACTTAGCATCCCATATTCCAGAGACAACAGAAAAGATGTGCTATTCATCAAGTGTGGTAGTTACATAATTTTGTGTCAACTTGAAGACATGAAAGTGGAGCCTGTCAATCAGGTTAAAGACTGATGGTGCCTCCTTGTGGGCCTGACCTTCTCATAAGGAAGGCCCTGGGAACCCACCCCTCTCTCCTTGCCTTCACCTTCCTTTTTATGAGCCAGTCTGAGACCTGTGCAAGCCCTGGAGATGCGGCCACAACAATTGGGTCTCAAAGCTTTACACCCGTTGGCCGGCGATGTTCCTGCATTCTGCATCATTGCATGTGGCTGCGTGAGTCTGAAGGGGATTTCTAAACTCGTATGGGAGTTACAGCTTGAGTTGGACTGGACTGAGATGTTTTATTGATGCATAATTACCTCTTGATTTAAAGCTCTTTCTTCCACATTCATGGGTGTCATTCTATTTGTTTCTCTTGTCAACTCGTACTAATACCCCAAAGATTTTTTTAAAATCTTATCAGTCAATCTAAGACTTCATAGTTCCAGCTGAAATTAGGGAACACAAAGCATTACTGGGCCTCATTCACATAGTTCCCCTAGGGAGCCCTTTGGGCTCTTGGGATGGTTTGGTCGGTTGAGTAAGATACACTCAAGGAGTCCCTATGAACCAGGGTACAAGCTTGAAACTATCCATTATGAGCAGAGACATTTGTAATTTCAGTCTATGTGGAGGTGCTCTGAAAAAATCCTGCCATCTACTTCCAAAACAATCAGAAACTTATGGGGTAAAAAAAAAAAAACCAAACCAATGGAGCAGTTCAATTCTGACACATGTGAGTTGGAGTCAACTTGACAGTAAGTGGTTTGGTTTTTGTATTTTTTTTAATGCTCTCTGTACAGAGGAGAAATAACCTCTCCCATAAATCTGTTTGAGAACGCGCCTCAGCCTCCATCAGCAACTGCAGGTACTCATTTAAGAATAGGAATCGTTATTTTCCAAATATATATTCCCTTCTAGCCTGGCTGTTAAAGTGTGCCTGAGCGTGATGCCAGCCTCCGACAGGGAAATTTAGTCTTAGGTCGCACAATTTATGCCTCTGAGGGATTCAAATTCCCCAGAAGATTAAGCCTTCATTAAATTCCTCCTTTTATTTCCTGCCTTTGCACCCATCCTATGAGAAGTTCTAGAATGGGTGTCTTACTGTGGTCATAAAAATGGCTGCCCTTGAACTGTAGGGACTTGTCAAACACCTCTCCCTTCTCCTCCTCTCCTCCCCATAAAAAACCTTTTAGACACCAGCTTTTAAATGGACAGTCTCTCTGGCCAACCCCCCCTACTGATGTCAAGGAGAATGTGCCTGGAAGAGATGGGGGAGCTGATGTGTACTGGGGACAATCACATTGTGAGACCCGCATGCCATGCTCCCCTGCCCACTGCCCCACCATTGTTGTGACTAGACAGGGGCTCATACTGAATAGATTAACCAGTCACCGACTTGGGACACCTACTGCTCTGAATGCCATTGCGCCTGAAGTGGAAAGGAATAAAAATGTCTCCCCTCCACCCCCAGAGCGCCTACTCGGTGGCAATATTTCTGCCACAGAAATACTTGACTGTCAGCTCCACTAAAGCCAGCCTGGACAGCCGCAGTAGTGTGTTGTCAGAATGAAAAATGGTTCCGTGCAAAAGGTCTCCAGGCTGGGATGCTAACTATCAAGGAGTCCTAAGTCAGGCATTTGTCAGAGAACTTTGGTCTTGCTGTTAAATACCACTTAATACTGTCCTGCCTGATAATCCCTGCTGTTTAACAACTGTGTGATCATGCCTGGGCCAAGGCAGACTGCCTTTTCGACAGAGGGAAATGGACCAGATGTCATGCATTTGCTGGGGAGAAAAGAAAATAACGTCTCCTTGCATCCAATGAAAATAATAATGCTTTGAGAAAAGAAAAAAAAAAGACAATTGCAAATCCATTATGGCCTTGATTCACCATGAACGTTCACAGCCAAGGGAGAGATGAAATTCTAGCTGAGGTTAGCTCTGGGTAAAGAGCATGGATGCTGTATAAAGCTATGAGGAATATGTGCATAGTGCTTCTATGACTCAAACTGGCTGGCTAGGTAGTGTAAGGAGTGCACACTAGTTTTGTGGATCTGGACACCAGGTCATAAATGGACTTTCCCCATTCCTTGTGTAGTCTTAGGCTTAGAAGGGTTGACTGATTTTTCTAAACCCTTTGTTTGGATTAGTTTTTGATATTTTTCCCTTTGTACAGTCAGCAAGTCTATAACCAAACATATAAAGAACTGAGCTAACAACACTTTAATCTTTTCATTGTCATTTTCCTAGCAAGATTTAATTATTTTGGTAACAGCTCTCTTACTGAGAATTATAGGAGGTCATTTTTCTGGCCTTTTCCAGGGCTTCAGTGAGCAGATCACACTAAAATATGCTTCATAGTAGCCTGCTTTCTCTCCCTCGCCTGGTGCTTTCTTAGATAATAGAGTCAAAATATGCACATGCCTAGAAATAGGCTTCTCCTGCAATGTTTCAGGTGGGAGTAGTTAAAAGCATAAGCAAGATTAATAAGGAAATTTAATTTAGTCCCATTGAGAGGCAGCACACATATATCATTGTAATGACGAGAAGAGAAAGTAGAAGCTACAAAAACTGGAAATTTCTGGGTCACTGAGATGCTGAGAGTGTTCAACCAGAGGAAAATGCCTACACCTGTTGCCACTGAGTCAATTCTGACTCCAAGGAATTCTATGAAACTCTGAGAATGAAGAGCCCACATCTTTCTCCAGCAGACCAACTGGTGGGTTCCCAGTACCAACCTTTCAGCTAATAGTTGAGCGCTTAAACACTGTGCCCCCAAGGCTTCTCAAGGATTGACTTCCTGTGCTTGGTCACAGGTTGTGAGCGATCACTTGGACCTTCTCCATCATTTCTAAGGATGGCACAGTTCTAAAAAAGACTTGTGCAGGTAGTTTGAGTAACTTAGAGGATTCACAATGACAGGGAATGATTTTGTCATCTGCCCAAATGGCCTGTATTCTTCAGTGTCATCTCCATTCCTTGGCTTGTCGACTAACACTCCATTGATCTATGAAGTAAGTGATGTCATTTAACAGTAATTGAGGCACATCAGGAAAATTCATCACCTTGAAAATGTTAATCGGGGGCTGAGCCCTGGTGGCGTAGTGGTTGTGTGTGGGACTGCGGCCCACTGGGTGGCGGTTCAAATCCAACAGCAGCTCTCCAGGAGCAAGGTTGGGCCTCCTACTCCCACCAGGGGGCAGTGATGCTCACACACACACAAAAAGAAAATGATAATCGATATGTCACCCTCCACCATAGCTTAATTTAGGGAGGGTCCTGGGAGGCTAGAGTTATGCATTTTCACATTCAGTGATGAGCTTTTTCATAGTCAGTATGACCTGACTATATTTCCCTTAACCCCAGCTTACTCTCTTTCCTAACCTCAAACCTCACCCAACCAAAGACACAGACACAAACAAGGGAAGAAACCGCACTCATAGGAAGAAACCCAAAGAATTCAGACTTGTGGTTTACTTTGAAAGCTTTCCCCCATTGAATTCTTAAAATAGTTTACTTATAACTTCTCTTTGTCACTTCTTATCATAAGCAATAGCCTTCCAAAATGTCATAGATCCCATGCCCTTCTGTAAATCCCTTGAAAGTACAATTGGTACCTGATGAATATTTCCATTTCCAAGTACACATAGCCTGGAAACTTTTGCTAGACATGTTTGGTATTGTGTGTATATGTGTGTGTATACATATATGTGTGTATATATATATGTATATATATGAGAGAAGAGAGAGTTTTGACTACATATGGTAAAAAGACTTTTACTAGAGAGACAAATTCACAAACATACATATGTACATAAGGAAGAGGTTTGGAACATTGAGAAAGCATCCCAATCCAGTCCAGTCCAAGCCCGCAAGTGCAATATTGGCCCATATGTTCAATACTGATCCACAAAGTCCTCCTCAGACTCACAAAGCACATGCAATGACGCCAGGACAATTAGCATCTCAGGACTGGCAGGGTCTCCATGTGGCTTCGCTGGCCCCAGAGGACTGGTTCCATCAGAGTAATCCCGTGTTCCTCCTCCTCCAGGTCCTCCAGTTTCCAGGACTCAGCGTCTATCAGCATGCTGCCATCTTGTCTTTTGAGTCATGTGTCTCCCTGGGACTGAGTCTATAGTCTCTCACTTCCACAAGGCAAATATCATGAGATTTCCCAGAATTCTCAGAAAGAGCCAAGCCCACACAGAGGTCTCATTGGCTATCTTTACATAGACAGGCTAGACTCCAACCCTACACTCCCTGTCATGAAATGGACACCAAAGTACATGACTGCCACACGTGTAAAGCTATTTTCTTAAAATTTATTGGTTTAATCATCTGTACTGATACCCCCGTATTCCGTGAACTGAGATGAATTCAGAAACAGTACATTTCCCACTCTTATTTCTTGAGGCCATTATCTCTTCTGTATACATTTCTATGATGAAGGGGTTATGTGTTGAGCTGTGACCCACCAGGTCAACTGTTGGAAACTGCCAGCTGATTCTTGGGAGAAACACAGAGCTTTTTACCAAGAGATTTGCCATCTCCGCAGCTCACAGGGGCAGTCTACTCAGGTCCTCACGGAGAGGCAGCATCCAGCCAATATCAGTGAGTTCAGTTGAAATGGCGGCTCTAGAAATGGTCCCTGAAGCCACCTTCTGGTGCTATTTGAACTCTATCAAAAAGGGGACCTTTGTTGTTATTTTGTTTTCATTTAACTTGACAATAGGGATCTGGTGGTCATCGCCATGCCAGGTTTACTTTTTAGCATTATCTTTGAAGGGAGAGTTTACCCAACCTTTGCCAGAGTGATGCATATACCTCAAACCTAATGACAGGGTCAGTGCTGTCACTCACCTCTTTAAAAACGTATTCTCTTCTGTCATCTCCAGAGGCAGCAACAAGCTGAAATCTATTGAAGTGTGTATAGCTAATACAACTTTCCTAGATGCTCATTTCCGTTGGTAACACATCACGTTCAAAGTACTCTCCAATAGGAGACTGAGCCTGGAGCACCCACACAGCAGATGACCCCAATGTCATACGAGCTGACATTGAAGGGGGTTCCTGTGACTGATTTTCATCGCCTCTGGTCAACAAAACATGTCCCTTCATTCAGGTCTCTCTATGTGAATCCACCCTTAGTTTCCATATTCCCTTCAGGACCCCAGAGGAACTGCTGGCTAACCAGACCAAACCAAAATGCTTGCAATTCAGATTGGGCAAGACTTCTGTGAAGAATACAAGTCATGTGTCGTGTATCTGATACGTAATATTAGACAGACAGCAAACTGTCATTGCTGATTATATACTACCAGGTGCTCACCCAGTATTTATTTAATTTAATATATGATGTTCCTGGCAGTTCATGCATGCATTAACAAAGAAAGATTTTACAAGGTCATAAGAACCCCAAGTGTTTCAGGGTCCAGTTTTCAGTGGCTGATCTTTTTCAGAAGATCACCAGGTCAGTCTTTGGAGATACCTATGCATGGATTCAAACCTCCAAACTTCCAGGTGGTAGTTGACTGTGCTATTTGCACTCCCCAGACAGATGAATGAATAATTAACCCCAAACCAATGCCAAGTCTATTGCCATTGAATTAAGGCTTAATTGTTTTAATTACAGAGATATTCTTTGCAGCTAGAATTCCTTGGGGAAGAGGGCTTTTCAAGCCATGGGTACAGAGGAGGAAACTCAGGTCAACTAGAAGACATTTCTCTCTTAAAGGAGGCACAGCTAAGTCTCATAACTGGGTAGGTCTCGCCGGGTCAGAGCCTGCCTCAATGTTCTTTTAGGAGGCTTTGTTTATTTAGATACCATTTTTGAAAATCACACTGGGGCTGCTGTTAAGTAGTGAAACGTAGATCCCTAACTAAGGGAAATGCTCTGTCTCAAGGTCAACTGCTCTTGAGGGTTTGACTGACACTGAGTCTTGGCTCCAGTGATATCCAGTTGTACCTGAAGATTGCTTATCTTCTTCTCTGCATGGGTCCTCTTTGGGTCTCTGTCCTATGCCCAGAAGAAAGCTCCACCCAACTGTCTATTACCCCTTGGATCTGATTCACCAGGATTGAGTCAGCACTTTTGCCCCAGGACTTGCCTGCATCTTCAGGACACTTCTCTCTGCTGTCGGCTTCTGAATTGTGTTTACTGTATACATAATTCTTATCTGGGAGGATCAGCAGACAGAAACCCTATGACTTGCTAATTAGATTTCCCAATGATAGTGTCGAATTAAAATTAAAATCTAGCCTTCTGAATTCACATAAACATGTAGAGGTGCAACAGCCAAAGATCCGGTTCTCCTTGAGAAAGGGCAGCTCTTCCTCCTCCCAACCATTCTCTTATCTGGGCTGCAGAGACACCTGCCTCAAGCCGACCGTGGCCCTGAGCAGTTTTTCTACTTGCATAAACCACAGTGCAGCTGAGCTCAGGATATTTTCTTGGCCCCAGCCCTCCTTACAGCAAATGAAATCTTATGCTAGGCTAGGTTGACAGCTATAACATAGCTGTAACTCAGCCCGATGAGCTACTCTGAGTCCAATCTGTAGGTAGCTTGGTTATCCGATATACAGTCTGAGGATCAGCTTGGATTATGTCTGCAGTACCAAAATTGAAAAAAAGAAAAAAAAAAAGACTCCCTGCCATCAATCCATGCTGGGTCACAGCAATCCCGCAGAATAGGAGAGAACTGCCACTGTGAGTCTCCAAGAGTCTAACTCCTTATGGGAGTGGACAGTCCACTCTACTGTACAGCCCCAACCAATTTCTTAAACCTTAGTTTTCCAGCCTCTCTTTTCTCTCCTAATTTGCATAATAAGGACAACCCACTTTCTATCATTAACACCCACCACTCGCCCGTCAGTTTGTTGTAATATGGAAGCTTGAATGTTGCTTTAATGCTAGAAGCCACTCTAGCTCAAGTATCAGCATGGTGACCCAGGAGGGACAGATTTGGGGGTGCTGTAAACTATGACAGCTTCATAAAGATATCTGGAGATCTACTTTCAAAAATTAGCCATTGAGGAACCCTTTGGGTCACAAAATAGTGTCTTACATAGTGGTAAGAGATGAAGCCCTAGGCTGGGCAGCTACAGTGAACTGGAACACACCAACAGCAATGAAGATGACATGGGGCCAGGCAGCATTCCGTTCTGTCATACATGCATTAGCATGAGTGAAAGCCAACGTAATGGCAACTGGCAAGAATGTGTTGACAATGTGATTGGAGAGGAGAGGCAGAGTCCTCCACATCAATCTGGGCTCTCAAAACCATGGGCACTTATTGGCTGCCACTTCTCACCTAATGCTCTACAGGCCACTGAGGGGAACATGGGTAAGTCATGCTTAAATTCAGTTTACATAATCAGTGACACTTGAGATGGGAGTGAAAGTAGACTGGGACACTTGGTATCAGAGATCAGAGATGACTCAGGTTTGCCTAGGAACTGAGCAGGAAGCCCTATATGGAATTGCTCCATTTCTCCTGACATAGCAAAATCCATAAAGGAAGGTGGGTGAAGACATCAGGATACATCTGGTCTGTAATATTACAAGCAAACAAACAATCACAAGCCTCACTGCTGTTAAGTCAGTGTAGACTCAGAGTCACCTTCTAGGCCAGGATAGAACTGCCCCTGTGGATTTTGAGACTATAACTCATGATGGGAGTATGAAGCCTACTCTTTCTCCTCTGGAGTTGCTGGTGGTTTCAAATCACTGACCTTGTGGATCAAAGCCCACTGTGTAGCGTCCACCCCACCAGGGTCAGTCATATAATGGAGAACAAAGCATATAGGCTGAGTTTGATCATAGCACTATCACAGAATGCTTGCATTATTTTTGTTGTTATAAAACCCTTAACCCTCGACTTTCTTTAAAAAAGAAAGCAGGTAGGTGTAATATTTTCTTTCAAGATGATATTAAAGTTTAATGATAGAATGTTTCTGAAACATTTCAATCCTATTCACATGTGCCGGTGACCTATATCTGTCTGCTGTACTTGGGCACCTCTCTCCATGCACACCTTTCGTTAATGAGACCAACGTGAAAAGAAACATGTAGCAACACGTGAGAAGAGGAGGTGGGTGGGGCGCTGTGGCTGGAACCATTGGAAAATGTGTGGGAGAAACCAATTGTTGGAAGCCAGCTGTTCCTAAACTTCCTAACACAGTGATGCAGAATGTGAGTGATGTTCTGAGGGCACGTCTTCTCCCCTGAGATTCTTTCTTAAAATCATCTTTCATGGTGCTTTCAGAAAAGGCTTGCACAACAGTTCAAGTGCCCATTCCATGATTCTCACCCCCGTTGTCCCAATGACCCTGGCAACATTCTTCCCAGTGCACAAGCATTCACCACAGTATTTCCCTTCTGACCCTTCCATTCAATATCCCACTTCTGATCATGGGGGCAAAGTCCATATTTTCCAACAAAGCCTCCCCTGTTGTTCCTGTCTAGCATAGAATGCTAATCTGTGGCCAGAGGGCTGTTCTTCTGTGGCTCATTGAATTCCCTTTCTGACTGGGGGCTTCCCATGCTACTGTCGCTTGTTCAAGTTACTTGACATCTCCATGAATGTCATTTCTGATTTAAGGAAGACTCTGCTTTAGAGGCACATTGAGGTGGCTTCTGGTGGATGATGTCTCCACTCTGAGCTGAGGCATGTGGATTTCTGAAAAGTGAGAGCAAGAGTCAGGGAGAATGAGCTTGTTGCTGAAACTACTTCACAAGGTAGCAAAAGCCCTGAAAGAAATAGACCTCGAGTCATAATTGGGATTATTTAAACGAACTGTCTTGGGACCATTGCAGTTACTGAAACTTGAAAATAGCAGTAGTATCCCTGTCTGTAAAATAAGGATACGATTGTAGACTGTGTCCAGTTGTGTAGTTTTTCTCACAAAGGCAGATGACAGAAAGGAGTGTTTGATTAAAAACCACAAGGGCCACCACAAGCAACACCCTGATTCAGTGATTCCCCCAGGTGCCAGTTTTGATTGGAAAATTCAGAGCACAGTATCCTCCTGTATTCATTGCCTCTGGTTTTCCCCACTGGCTCAAATAATTAAGATCCCACATTTGTCTTTTCTGGAGTATCTGGCTAAATCCTATACCAGTCAGTCTACCTCATATTTTATGAATGATAACACATAACAGATTGAAAAACTCAGACACGTGGAGCTAAGTTTTAGAGACCAAAAATGTTGCCTTGTAGATTAACTGGGATGAAAAGAATGAAGCATTAATTGAGAACTCTATTTCTGTCGTGTAGGAACTCTGCTGATGCAGAAAGAGTTATGGCTTCAGAAAGTCAAAGGACTGATCTATCTTGTCCTCTAGAGAGGCTATGAGTCAGCAGTACATCAATGAGTTTGGTTTTTTGTTTTTTTTTGTTTTTTTTTTGGGGGGGGTTCCTATTGATGCTGTTGGGAAGACATTAAACTGCTAACCATAAGATCAGCCTTTCAACCCCAGCAGCCATACAAGTCTATTTGCTCCCATGAAGATTTGCAGACTCAGAAACCCAGTGTAGGGTTTCTTTCATATCATTGTATAGACTAATCCTCACAATTATGTTCCGCATGCTCTCTCACCCTTAGTTTATAGACTAGAAAACCAAATCCTGGAGTCCCCCAAAACATCCAGGGAGACTTTGGTTTACTTGTTTGGACATATCAGTTATCAGAAAAGGGCGCATTCCTAGAATAGGACAGCTCAGCTTGCAAAGTAGGGGGATCAGTGAAGACCAGGATAAGATGGGTTGGCATGGTGACTGAAACAATGGATCTCAGCATCGCAGTCATTACGGAGATAGTGCAGGAATGGACAATGTTTTGCTGAATTTTCCTTTAACTCGTATGATGACAGCTAGAAACAAAACAGTAGGATTTAAGCATAGCCTGGGATCTTTATGGAACCCTTGTGGTGTAGGGGATACTCAGGGGACTAATGACAAAGTTAGCAGTTTGAAATCACCAGCTGCTCTGTATGAGAGAAATGAAGAGCTGCAGTTGTAGGAACCCACAGAGGCATTTCTGCCCGGCGCTATAGGGTCACTGTGACTCAGAACTGGCTCCATGAGAGAGAGAGCGGTTGAGTTTGATGGTCTTGAAAATCCCCTATCCTGCCATGAAACTCTCATCAGGTTTCCTTTCTTTAAGCTGTCTTTTATTTTTAACACTCTTATTGGCACTTAATCCACTGGTCACCCAATGCAATCATTCAGCCATATCAAGAAGAGTTGTGTAATCATTACCACAATCAATTTTAGAACATCTCCCACTCCATGGCTAAATCATTTTTAAAATGAGTTGTGCAATCACCATCAGTTCTAGGTAGTGCTCTCTCTCCACCCACCCCATACATTGTTTGCTTTCCCAACCCCCTCGTCCTCCCCATCTCCACCCCCACCCTTACCTCCCCTATAAACTCTGGCATCAGTTCTTATCTCTATGCCTCCACTCCTTCTGTGTTTGGCAAATTGGAAAACCCAACAAATACTGTAAATAAATAAATGAAGTGGTAATAGTAAAATAATAATAATAATACAGAGATAAAAATACAAAGAGAAGGTAAGAAAGGAAAGACCACCATGAATATTTGAGAGGTCAGCAAAGAAATTTTTGTAAGGGAACAAGAAAGAAATACTTGCACCTACAAGATTCTCATGAGACCTGCCAGAGGCTTAATCAAGCCAGATGCTCTGAAGATGGGTTTTGGTCTCCCACTGCCTGCCATCACCTTAGACAAACTAGGTATTTGCAATTTAGACTCTGACACGTCTCCCTTTGTCATATTTGAATTTTGCTATTGGCATCTTTGGATCGTACAGGCCAGTGTGCTTCTTCCTTGTGGACTTAGTTGACTCCTTGCTTAGATGGCTGTTTTTGTGAATACAAGCCTTTAAGACCTCAGACACTATGCCAATTCATAGCTGGGCACCATCTACCTTCTCAGCACATTTTGCTGTAGAAGCCTTATCTTCGGTGATCAGAAACTGTTTTCTCTGTGTGAGGTTTAAGAGCCCCTAAAAGTATAGCCTGATGGTGTTTATGGACTTGACATTTGTGCTTCAAATACTCAAAGGAAGAGTCATTTCGGAGAAAATCAGAGTATGCATGAAATGAAAGGAGCACAGACATTGAAGGAGCCAATTTTCTTTCCTCATGGTAAATGCAATGATTTCTCTTCAGGAAAAGACAGAGATGAAGATAGTCATGGACCTCCAAGGGTTTAGAGGGAGACACCAGGTCCCCATGGTCAGTAGTGCTCAGGGAACATTTGACAGTCTTCTGAAGGTATTTGGAGCTATCCTGGTGGGAAAGAGGTGGCTGCTTCTGGTGTCTACTGTGTAGGTTAGGAATGCTGCTGAGTATATTACAAAGCACACGATAGTTCATTCCCCCAGGAAGTGCTCTATTCAATATGTCAGCATTGCCAAGGTTGAGGGAATCTTGTTCTAGACCAGCCATCCTCGATTTGTGGGTCAAGACCCCTTTGCAGGTCAAATGATCCTTTTATGGGGGTCACTGATTCATTACAGTAACAAAATCGAGGTTATGAAGTAGCAACGGAAATAACTTTATGGTTGGAGGGGGTCACTGCAACATGAGGAAGTGTATTAAAGGATCACAGCATTAGCAGGTTGAGAACCATTGTCTTAGATTGTAAATGCTCTGGAGGGAAGGACTTAAGGACAGTCTGAAAGCTTGGCAGTTAGGAACCACCAGCTCCTCTACAGGGAAAGACAGGACTTTCTACTCCCTTAAAAAGTTACAGCCTCAGAAACTCACAAGGGCAGTTCTCTCCTGTCCTGTAGGGTCACAAGAAGTCAGGATTCACTTGACGGAAGTGAGTCTGGGTTGTTTTATCTTTAATATATCCTTTCAATTGGATTCTAGGGAAGCAGTAGGTGGGGGGCCGGAGAGAAGAAAACAAGGAAAGAGAAAGGGAGGAGGGAGAGGGAGAAGGAAGGAAGGAAAAGGAGGGAGAAAAGAGGAAGGAGAACCAAAAATGAATGAATGATCACATGAGAAAATAAATGATGCTGCTAGCATCAGAGAGACACATAAGGTCTTTAAGTGCATCTTGACCGATAACTGTGTAGAACTTAAATGCATGTAAAAATCTATGCACGTAATGACATATCACTAAACCAATGGAAGAAGAAAAGCAAGAATTAAAATAAGTTCCAATCTGATTGCATCAAGGTAGTGTGTACATATACATAGTTCTGTATATCCCTTAAAGCAGTGATTCTCAACCTTTCTAATGCCGTTGTCTTTAATACAGTTCCTCATGTTGTAGTGACACCCCAACCATAAAATTATTTTCATTACCACTTCATTACTGTCATTTTGCTACTGTTATGAGTCGAGTGACCCCTGTGAAAGGGCAGTTTGACCCCCAAAGGGGTCATGTCCCACAGGTTGAAAACCACGCCTGAAAGGGTTCAAGTTGCTTGTTTCATTGATTCCTTGAAAGCCATTCCATGTAAAGTGTACTTTGGCGTGGACATTGTTTCCAAGGACGAAACAGTTAGAAGTTCCGGGTCTGTTGCCATAAACGGAGTCCATGCTATTGGACAACATATACTTTAAAAAAAAACTCTGCCATTGTTATGATTGGGCCAGTATTCACTGTAGACATTAGTCAACCAAGGAACATAAAGGGAAAGGGGGTGGGAGGGTGGCAACAGTACCAGTCCCCTCTGTGCAATGAACCCAACCCAATAATCCCTCCCTTCCTGCGATCACCAGCATTATTATTATTATTATTATTATTATTACACCGCTCTGAGAGCTAGGTTTCATTACAATAAACCCACGGGTTCATGAAGGTATTTTCCCACGAGAACATTTTAATTAATTTATTAATTGCAAATGAAGAATGACAGGTGTTTGAGTAGGTTGATGGTAGTGCTGTGTGTGTGTATGCTGAGGCACATGTGTGTGAGCGTATATGTGTTTTAAATACTTCTCCATCCACCCCCCTGGTTCAACCTGTCCCAGCCGGTTAGTAGCCCCAGCAACTGATTCCCAGACAAGCCTGTGCGGGTGACTTGTCACATGATGGGATGATCCTGTAGCGCCTGCAGAGTTATGCAGGAAAATAACATTGTAATAATCAGGGGCTGGTTTCTTGGCACCTGGAACCTGGCTCTGGGGAAGAGGTTGGCAATTGCCTCCTTAGAGACTAGGCTGTTATTTCAAACGAGGATAGAAATGTGTGTGTTTTTTTTTAAGCCTTCCCTTCATCTCTCTGTGCCAAGGAAAAAGGTTAGGTCTTGAATGCCAATTTGAACACCTTGCTAGTGATTTTCAGATACGTTTTCTAATGTAGAGATAACCGCTGAGAAGTGATCCTCTGTCTTTGTGGCAATTGAGGACTCCGATAAAGCATCCTTCGAGGGGGACTGGCCAAGGTGTCAACATGACTCCTCTGAGGAAGGAGCGGGGGTGATGGGAAGTGCCAAGACTCAGGGCTAGTCTGAGCTGAACTTGAATCCAAGTTCTGCACTCAGCATGACATGGAGCAATCGCATGAAATACTTTGAAGTCTCACCATGGCCCTTTAAAAGATGGCAATAAGAAAAAGCCAGCTTTCCAGGCCATTGTCCAGAATACAGACGTATAGATGAACGGCTGGCACCCAGCAGGCATTCAGTGAATGTCTGACATTGATTCATGTCAGAAGGTGCTGTGGGTTAGGCATTAGGCTGCTCACTGCAAGGTTGGTGGTTCAAACCCATGAGTCACTCCTCAAATTAAACATGAGGATGTTTCATCTCCTAAAGATTTATTGTCTCAGAAACCCTATGAGGGCTGCAATGAGGCAGAATGAACTCAATGGCAGTGTGGTTTTGGGATCTGTCTTGTGTTTTTCCCTATAAACCTTTCGCCAACTATTGAATTGTTTTCATCCTCAGCTTGATGGGCCACGGGTTGGTTCCATCTCATAGCAGCCATATGTACAGCGTCCTCTGCGTCATCCTCGCAAGTGTTCCCATGCTCCAGTCCACTGTACTAGCACCATGTCAATCCACCTCTTGGAGCGTCTTCCTTAATCACGATTCAGAGAGTGGCCATAAGGATCCATATATTGATCTTCCTCTCAAGTCAACGGTGTCCATTGAAAGTAGGTTCCCTATCCCCAAACACAAAGAAAGAATATATACGAACAAATAATTAAAATGAAGCAGACCTTGTTCTGTCTATCGCTTTCATTCCCCTTTGCCCAGCTTTGACTATGAGTTGCCATGGTTAATTGTTTGGCTCTTTGCTAGATCTATGGTATAAAGTAATCTAGACATCCCTCTAGGCAGAAGATGCGTGCTCTCTGCTTTGTGTACTCTTCACCTCTTCATTACATTGAAACCCATACCAGCCACACCCATAGCCCACCAGTTGCTGTCTAATCACTGAAGGACAGAGCACAAGAAATTGTCCCATAGAATGTTCAGGTCTTTATAGAAACTGACTGCCCTCTCCTTCTTCCCTTGAGTGGATGATGGGTTCAAACTGGTGACCTTTTAGTTAGCAGCCAAACACTTAATCATTGTGGTCCCTGGGCTCACTGATGGTGCTTTTTCAATTTTCTATGAAGAATTATAAATATAGTTTCTGGGCACTATTGAAAGCAAAGAAATAAAAGCCATTGGTACAACTAGGAATATTTGCCACAATATCAATGGGATCTATAATATTTCAGTCTAGTATCAAAAGCTTTCCCCCAAATAGTGAGTGGCTGTAACACACATATTATATACATACATACATACATATATCATAAAAATGAAAGTTGTGAATTTCATTTTTAGAATCTCTCTTATAGTGATAGAGTCTAACCTTGTAATGTCATATAGCTTGGAGTGTTTGACTGTTCAAATACTTGTTGCTAATTAAAATAAACATTAGATTCCTGAGGTTTACAGAGACTTTATTGCATTTTAAAAACAGGCAAGTGTATGTGAGCAAGAGAAAATGAGTAAGAGAGAGATAAAAGTTAATTAATAGAATTTGGCCTTCCTCCAAAATCCACTGTAGTGAGATTGAGGCATTTGTGATTGGGAAACTCAGGCTGGTTGGTATGTGAAAAACATCTGTCATGACGAGTCTTGCTAGAAAATTCAACTTATTGAGAAGAGAGGGAAGCATCTTTTATTAATATCACTATGGTTTTCAACAACAAGTTACTCCCTGCACAACATCATGAAGTGTCCAGGTCCTGATGAGGTGACATTTTATATTGATTAGAGTCCACTTTGCCTTCTGCAGTTAGCTGGAGAAGTCAAATATTTAATGAAGTCCTGAGTTCCCTTTGGAGTTGATTTATATCACAGTGGGGAGCTAGTTTTTTCCACCACTTTGTTCCTAAATGGAGTTGGAAAAGTTTGATTGGGTTTGAAGTATCCTATCTGGTACTATTTATAATCTATTAGTCCCCATTTACAACAGGGCCTGGAACTAATTGCACGTAAAAGTTCCCAACTAGATCTTGAGTTAAAATAGTTCTTTTTTAATGGCCAGCACTGGGTTTCCCAAAGGGGGGCCCATGTAACCCTCATACCACAAGATACCCACCGAAATGGGTTCGTTCAAATCCAGCTGTCTATTGATTCTTCCTCTTACTTTTGGATTGCTAGACTTTAGGTGATATTGTGGTGGTACACGGGGCTAGATATTATTCAAGAGAGTGAAAATGAGTTAGAATAAAGTGGGTGGCTGTGGAATGTTTTGTGTTTGTGTTTGAGGGTTAGACTGAGGGTCAACTGCAGAGTTAGTGAGGATATAGGTGTCTATTGAAATAGCAGCATAAGGATGAGCAAGTGAAAATATTGTTGAACAAATAAATATATGATTGGTGGCCCTGCAAGTTTTACATTAAAGAAACACATGTAGTTTGCTCAGCCCAAACCTTGCCTAATGTATGTCTATTATGGAATCTGTCTCCTTGCACAAAGCTAATAGGGAGACATAGAAATTATCCTCTGAGAACAGAGTGTGGGGAACTGGGGTCAACTACAGGCTGCTGAATTTTTCATCAGAGTACCTCTGAGCATATTCAAACTGCCCACCTTCTGGTGTCTAACAGAGCGCCTCAGGGCTTGCACTGCCCACTTGTTCTATATTTGGACCTGAGAATAAACAAAACAGAATCTGCACACTGAGGGCTTCCTGGGAGATAGATGACACAGAAATGTTCTTAACACAACATCTCATGTGATAAGGCCCCAGAGCTGATGAAGTAAGTCCTGCTGAGCTCCACAAGGAAACTTGGGAAACTGCACTTTCTACTCTGAGACATTTTCCTCGTTGCATGGAAGTCAGAGTGCTTTGCTTACCTGCACATTTCACGTGTGATTGCTGTTTATGCTTAGCTTTTAATTGGTGATGCTTATGGAAAAGAAGACCTACTCCTGGATGTTTAAAGAGAATGGCTATGGCTGTTTTGATTTCATCAATATTGAAAATCCACCATCAAGGGACTTTCCCCCTGATGTTTTCCACTCAGCAAAAGAACAACATTTTAGTAGAAATTTCATGTGATGTGTGATGTTAGGGATTATGTCAACTAGGCACTCCTGGCTAATTTTAAAGGTAAAGCCCATGTTATCACTCGGGTCACAGCCTGATGACATCTTGTTGGGGGTGTGACCTTTTGTAGAAGAGAGATACTTTGGCTCTTTGCCGTCTGCCAGAATTGGATCTTTGATTTTCCAGGAGCCAGCAGTGGTCTATTTATGGTGGATTCATCTAGCTGACTTCAGATTCATTTACCTCATTTATCTAGGACTCAAGTAGAAAGAAAATGTGTTTAGAGTGATGGCAACAAATGTACAAGTGTGCTCGACACAATGGATGTGTGTATGTATCATGATAAGCGTTGCATGAGCCCCCAATAAAATGATTTTAAAACAAATGAGCAAACGAACAAAAGGTGATGGGCAAGAAAGAGCTTAGCTCTGCTCACAGACTGATATACATAAGGCTACACCGCCAGGGGGTATTAGCAGGCTGTGGCCTGATGTGTGGGTTTAGTTCCATCTCTGCCATCACTCAATTATTGCTAGTTGACATCCATTCTAATGAGGTGCTGTCCAGTCAGTTCAAACTCATAGGAACACTATGTATAACAGAATAAAACACTGCCAAATCCTGTGCCATGTTCACATTTGTTCTAGTGTAGCAGCCATGATGTCAAGCCACCTTATTGAAGGTCTTTTTTTGTTGCCTCACTATCTCACCAAGTACAGTGTCGTTGTCCAGGGGCTGATCTTTCCTGACAACATGGCCAAAGTAAAGTATCAGCAGGCATGTACTTGATGTCAATTTCATGTTTGGAAGTCTAGGGGTGGAGTCTAGCCTGTCAATCTAGAGGTAGCCAATGAGACTTCTGTGGGCATGGCTTTCTCTGAGAATTCTGGGGAATCTTGTGATATTTCTTTCATGGAGATGACAGACCATCCCCCTAGTTGTTGGGAGATGCTCGACTGACAAGACAAGATGACAGCATGCTGATCGATCCTGATTCCTGGAGAATGGAGGAGCCAGAGGAGAGGCCACATGGGCTTACCCTGATAGAGCCAACCTCGGGACCTGGAGAAGCCACAAGGAGACTCCTACCAGCACTGAGATGCTTGGGAAGTCACAAGGAGACCCCTGCAAGTGCTGAGATGTCCCTACTGCCACCGGACACATAAGACTGCACCCACTGGCCTGTGATTGTCCTGGTGTCATCGCACATGCTTCATAAGTCGGAAGGAGACTATATAGACTGGTATAGAACATATGGGATAATCTTGGACTTCTGACCTTGGGCTGGACTGGGTTGGGATGCTTTCTCAATGTTCCCTTCCTTTTGTATATAAACCTTTCCCTTATATCCATATACATGTCTTTGATTTTGTTTCTCTAGCCTACCTGGACTAACACATGGGCATTCTGGGTATACTTCTTCCAAGACAGAGATTGTTTGATCTTTGGGCCATCTACGGTATGTTCAATATTCTTCATCATTGCAAAAGGCAAGCATTAATGGTGGCTAAATTAGAATGTAATGCCAATGGAGTAAAAAAATGGATGCCTCTAGCATACGTTTTAGGATTAGAATTAATGGAGTTTCAGAGGAATCCAGAGTACATACACAACTCTATCATCCAGGGGTTGATTCATTGAGATGATTAAACAGTAGTTTGCAAGAAACATGTCTAAAAGAAGAATCATAATGCCAGTTCTAGGCATAACAGTGTTCGGTTCCAACCCAAGCAGATGCTAATGGTCCTTATCACAAAACATGATTTCCAATGTAAGGTATACAGACCTTTGAATCAATCCTAGAAATGCTTTTAATAATGCACACTCTCCCATTCCACACTGGTTCCAACTATTGAAATATCAGTCTCCCTAACAGTAGCGGCACAGTGCTCTTGCATTGGGTGGATCCCAATGAAGGGGGCTGGTAAGGCTTGATGATGATATTCCCAAGAATGTGGAGGGCAAGTTCAGAGCATGTTGGTAGCTTACATTTTACTATGATATATGAATATTTACACTATGGGAATGTGCAGATGGCACAAATCAGGGGCTTTTTACTTCCCCCCACCCCTGGAGATCAGAATTGTTATTGATTTGAAACATATGTAGTAACAGGAAGCAGGAAAGAGGTGAGACAGACTATGAAAAATGCAGTGCTTTACATGCAGGTTAAACTTGCATAAACGGTGCACAAAACATTGTAGAATCACAGAGAAAAGGTTCATCATGAGCTTCCATAGATAAAGGGAGATTTAAGGCAATGGATTTGAAGTATTGAGGCACCACATTCTTAATCTTGAGAGAAATAAAATTAAGGATATAGCCTGCTACTAATTAAGAAGGTATACATGGATGGAGATGGATCCTAGATTCATGAGCTGAAGCTCAGGGTGCAACAGGAGCCACTTAAGGTCCTTATGGGGACAGAGACATAGATTGGATAATTATATGCTGTATTGGATAATGGTATAAACTATTCATGCTAAAATTTGAGAGTAATCACTAAACAATGAAAATAAAAACAGCGCAGATCACAACTATCAAAATAGTAGTGGGGGAAATAAACTAATGAAGTAAATTTAATTCACTAAAGATGAGAAAGAACTAAGAAAATAAACAATGCAATGCTGAAAAATAATTTAAAACATGATTAATCAGAATAAGTGCTGATAGATTAAATTTTCCTATTAAGAATATGAGACCAATCAATCATACTTTTCAAAATGAAACACATTTTGTTGCTTAGGGACTAGAAATAAGAATTTCCCATATAGTGGCACAAAATACTTTAAACAATAGATGAAAAATACCTCATAGGCAAATACCAGAAAATAAAAGTGGATGTGACGATACTAATGAGGATATAAGGAAAGCATTTTTTATCATTCCTATCTTTTTGATAATAACTAAACTGAGTCATAATTCTTAAAAAAAAAACTTGTCCATCTAATAATCTAGCCTTAAGATGTGTGAAGTAAAGCAACATTTTTAGAAGCAAATGGCAACTTGAGAAGTAAATCACATTTCAAGCATTTTATAGTGTTTCTCGGAAAAATAACCTGCTGAGGGGTCGTGGGGGATGATCAGTTTTGAAAATGCAAGATGAAAAAGGAGAAAATGCAGGATGACCAAGACTGTTAGGACTCTGTGTCATCAAAGTGAAGAACAGAGTCAAAACTATTCACAAGCACATGCATACATCAGTTACCCACCAAACATACTAAAATTCTAGGCCCCAAAGGGAATCAACATATTATAAAAAGTCAAATCATATTCTTCAGTCCTGGCAAAACAAAAGTAAAAGTCATGTAAAGCGTAACTCCAAATCTATTTGTTTAGAAACTCAATGTCTACTTTCTGTTGTAACCACAACCGAAAGAAGCTGCAGGAAACAATGGACATTGCAAATTCTTGAACTTTGAGTAATTAAAACACTATGAATCAAAACCAGGGGAATGTGATTTCAGTTTTAAGATATCAGAGTGTGGCTCCTTCACTTCTTGGAAACCCCCTCAAATCAGGCATGAGGGGGGTGATAAAAGACAGAAAGAAATGAAGGCAGACATTGAAGAAACAAGGAGGTGTCTGTAACTGAGTCACAGGATAAAACCAAGAGCACCAATTGATAAATGATCAAATAGGGCCTTAGAAGGACCAGAGCGAGTACCCACGAGCTCCCTCCATGGTCTTTGGTAAAGCCAGCAGGGCACACGCTTTCAAAGTACTTGGGCACCCTGGAAGGGCATCACCATAATCTCTTGCTTCAAACAATTAGAACAGTATGTTGTCTTTGCAATGGAACGCTGTGGGTTCTGTTTGAAAAGACAGAATGAGACAACGACCAGATAAACAGGATACACAGTTGTGTAGCTCACATTTTTAAGAAATATGTCAGTAAATGAGGCAGAGCAGAGAAAAAGTCTTTAAATCATGACTAAGTTTACACTTCCATTTCTGTCTCCCCTCCCCTCCTGCTCCCCTCTCCTCCTCTCTGTCTCTTTCTCATAAGGAGTTTCACTATAAATCAGTTAGAGTTCCTTTCCCAGAAGATCTTGGCTTGGTCCAATGCCCCCACCCCAACTCATCCTGTAATCCATAATCCACAGACTATCTATTATATGCACAGATAATAAATAATGAAAAAGTAAACAACAGTGTCCATCTAACTTAAAGCACTACAAAGGAGAGAGACAGAAGACACAGAGACAGGTCCAAACAAAGAGTTGACAAATAGAGTATGCTCACCAGAAAAACACTTCCAGCAAGACAAATGAGCCACTATCATTGAGTACACTTCAAGTCATAGAGAACACACATAGGGTTTCTAAGGCTTGGTAAATCTTTGTGGAAACAGACAGCAGACCCTTTGTCGACCACTGACCTTGTACTTAGCAGTTCAATACTTATCTTTCTATTGCATTAAGTTGATTGTGATTCACGGCAACCCTAACGGAGAGGGATGAACTATTCCTGTGGGCTTCTTTAACTCTTTCAAGAGGAGAAAGCTTGATCTTTCTCCCACTGAGTGACTGTTGCTATTGAACTGCTGTTGAACCTTGTGCTTCAGCCCTAGAGGTAACCACTACACCATTAGGGCCCCTGGTTGGGTTCTACTTAGTGACAAAAATGAAAGAAACAACCCCAAACTACAAGACAAATCCAAGCCTTATGAATTAAATGGCAATGGAAGAGAAAGAGATGAAATGTGAGCTCACAGCAGAGACAGCTAGCATTCAGAAAGCTTCGAATGATAGGAAGGGTTTTGTGGGAAGCAATGGAAAGGAGAAAAAAGAAGCAGGAAGATATAAAGAACCAAAACAAACAAACAAACAAACAAAACAGGAGAAAAAGCAAGCCAAAATGAACTGGAAATGTACAATATTCAAAAGAATTAAAGAAAGCAACATTGGAAGCAAAAGGAGATGGTTGAGCTCAACAATGTCTTGCAGAACTGTCTGAGAGAACTGAGCGAAAACTAACCCAAAATGACAGGGTAGCACGTCTTGGTAAAATAGAGACAGGTCTTCGACCAGATGGATTGACACAGCAACTGGGAGACTGAGTTCCAACAGAAAGACCATGGGGAGGCTGGGGCAGGGCTGGCTCATGGTTCCTTCAGTTGGGCCTGGGGCCTCTGTGGGTGAGAATGGACTGCATGACACCTAACAGACACCGCTCTGGTAAGAAGGACAACCCCCACAGCACCACTAAGGTTTCATCGATGTGACTCTCAACAATGGCTTTTGTTGCCATGTCCCGCAGAGAGTTTGTGTTCCCCCTTGAAAGGAAAATGGGTAGTGTTTGATGTTTGATTTGATTTTAACTCGTGTTCCTTCGGATGTGTGATTTTTAAGCATCTAGCCTAAACTGCCTGCAGCCAGAAAGTACATTTTAGTGTAGAGATAGGAAATACCAAGTTTTTCATCTTCATTATATATCATATTGTTGGAAATGATATATAAAATATTATATTATTGGAATATATATATATATATATATAATTCCCAGGCCTGTAACCCCTCCATTTCAGGTGGCAGCAAATTTGTGCCTGACCCGAGAGGCCAAGGCAAAACAGGTTTGGACCCAAAGGGCATAGAGAGAGCGTTTGTCTTTCCTGTGGCTGTGGAGTCCGTAATTCCATGTGCACAAGCCCTTGAATGGAGAAGAGAGAAGTCTACTCCTGCCTCTCCAACAGCTGGTCTCCCCAAGATGGCCTGTCCTATGTGAAGCAGGTGCCACTTACAGGGTGAGTCCCAGGGGATGTGGACTTGGCCTTCTTTTCTCCGCAGACTCTGCTTTTGTAACCCAGATTTCGCTGGGAGGCTTTGCCAGAGAGATCGAATAACTTCCTGCACCGCTTGCCACTTCTCCTCCTTCAGGACAACCACCAGGGATGCAACCTGAGCTGATTGTATCAGAGGGATGTCTGGGCTGGCGCTTCTGTGCCGAGGGTGCAGGGAGCAGGGTGCAGTTTTTCTGCCTTAATCACCCTTCTGGGGCAGGAGACGGGAGTGCACACACAGGTGTGTCGGATCTCCTCAGGGTGTTGATTATCTGCTGATAACCGCTTCCTCTAGGTTTCTAAACGGCTCTGTTTTTTCCCAGGATCGGATACAAAGAAGTGATTTAGGTGATTAGACTGACTGACAAAAAACTGCCCGCCATCTACACCTTGACATGCTGGAGGAGAACATCCCGCTTCCCATAGGCCATTGTCAGGCAAGAGAAGGTTGCCTAGAGGAACGTGGCTCCTGGAGCAGCCTTTCTGTGGAACTTTCCAGGCCTTTTACTCAGGCAGTCCCATGCCCCATGCCTGACAGGCTGAGCTGCCTTGAGGAAACTAAAGAACATTGAGTCTGCAACTCTTACCAGAGCACTAACTTGACTATTTGGCCACTGAATGGTGGGGGCTTTGGGGAGGTCAGTTGCTGTTTCCCTATGATCCTATTGGCCTCAGTGCCCCTCCCCGCCCCCCTCCCCCCACCCCTGCCATGCATCCTTTATAGCCAGTCAGAGGCAGGAAATGCCTACAGCAGAGGGTGGTAAGCAGAAAAAATGATGATAATTTGTCTGGAGAATAATTTCACATCTGACTCTCAAAGTTATTGGCCATAGTTTGTTCTAGTTTAATACAAAGTGAAATATTGTGTTAATATCTAGATCCTTTGGGGGGTGGCTTGGCTTGGAGAGGTCTGAGAGTAGGATTGACCAGCATATGAAGGAGGAATTGATATGAATTTAGCTATAGCGTGTAGGAGGGTGATGTGAATAAGCTCATATCAGAGCCATCTTCAAACAGGTGACTTGGTCAAACTTGGTCAATTATTAGGTGAAGGAATATTTTATTTTATTTTTTTGTAATGTAGTTTAAAAAATATTTTTAATGAAAATTATGTCACACCACATCCCAATTGACTAGGTCTTATTCATTAAGCCTGATGGTGCCGTGGTTAAGTAGGGGGCTGTGATTTGGACGGTTGGCAGTTCAGAAGCACCAGAAGCTCTGAGGAAGAAAGATCGATCTTTCCACAATGAAAATCATTTTTAGTATCAGCAACCCAGAGGGGGGCACTGTGAATCAGCATTGTCTCGATGACAGTGACAATCATTAAGACAGACAGATAGACAGACAGACAGACAGAGAGACAAAACAAGCAAGAAAGAAAGAAGAAAAGAACTGTGGCTGTTTTAAACCCAGATTGCTGCCTTTGAGAAAACGTCAACTCAGAGCAGCTCCGCGCATCCATTTGACAATACAGACTGTGTGGCCAGCTCAGTTTTAGGATCTGAGAGTGCATTCATGGGTCGACAAAGGCTGCTATGAGAAATGGGGGAGAGTATTTCAAGTCGACTCATGAGATGCAGCATTCTATGCTAGTCAGTCCAGTGTGAGGGTTGCAAAGGAGATAACATCCTTTCCTGGTCTCTCAGGGTTGCAATTATGGAGCAGCACCCATGTCTGTCCTGGGTGAATGTGGAATTAGATAGTGCATTTGCATTCTGTAAAGAACCATTGCGAAAATCAAGCCACACATGGGTGGAGTTAAGCAAGCGGATACAACTGAGATGGCATGCCAATAACTGTGCCAGCATCAGTTTACTCTGTATTTATTCCAATACCATAAAATGCCCTGCTCGGCATTTAATCTCTGCAAGAGGACCCTTATCTTTAACTCTCTTCTCTCAACCATGTAGATGCCTCATTCAATTCTCTACATAAAATCAGGACTGGGAGAGTGCATCTAAGGGGGGCACACATTGCTCCATTTTTCCACCCCGGATTTTCCTCTCCTCCACGTGAAAGCAGCAACAAGGTCCACACATTTGCTTTTCATTCATCTGCTCAGACAAGCCTGGATTTAGAGATGGATTATCGTGTTAAGAATAAAGTTTCCCCTCTAATTAGAAGAAATGGTATCTGTTATGTACATGCATATATTAACTTCAACTCATAGCAACCCCTACAGGAGATAGGAGGTCTGCTCCCCTGGGCTTCCAAAGGAGTGGGAGACCTTACCTTTCTTCCATAGAGAGGTTGGTGGTGGCTTTAGACTGCTGACCTTGTGTGAGAGCTGCCCAACTCGTAACCCACTGTGCCATCATGTATATGTATATCTCAAAATTAAGTAATTAAACTAAAAAGCAGAATGAAATTATATGGTAGTACACCTTTCAGTATGGATCATATCTCAGCATAAATAAAATAAAAGTCCTTACACGTGAACAGAGAAGTAAAATCCTGATAAATGGATTGCCAAGAATTTCATTATATTTGGATCCATAATCAATGCCCATGGAAGGAGGAGTCAAGAACTCAAACTTTGTATTGCACTGAATAATAATAGTGATAACAACAAAAACACCACAACAAATAGCAGGATACCTTTCCCAAGTGTTAAAGAGAAGAGATGTCACTTTGAAGACTTAGGTGCACTCAAATACATGTGGACAGTGAATGTTGCATGAGGGAAAGCAGAGAAGACTGGGTGCTTTTAAATGACGCATTGGCAAAGAGCACTGACTATACCGGAAGAATGGGCATGTCTATCTTGGAAGAAGTACATTCCCAACATGCTTTATAAGCAAGCCTGGTGAAATGCTGGGAATGTCATCTGGAGGGACCAGTCCCTGGTGAGGGACATCATGGTTGGCAAAGTAAAGGGTCTATAAAAGAGAGTGGGGAGATCACCTAAACTGGTGTCAATTTGAGGATCAAGAGTATAGGGATAGACTTTAGCCTGTCAATCTGAAGATAGCCAATGAGATTTCTGTGTAGGCATGCCTTTCTCCTGAGAATTCTGGCCATATTTCTCCCTTGGAAGTGAGAGAATCTCTAATCACTCCCTTGGAGACATTCAGCTGACAAGGCTGGCTCCCTGAGAGACATCCCTGATGAGAAGTTAGGTAGGCTTACCCTGATGTGGCCAGAAACCTGGTCCTAGGGAAGTCACATGGAAATTCCTGCCAGTGCTAAGATCCTTACAACAACACTGGATCTAAAGACTTTCTACCCACTGGCTTGTGATCATCTTGCATTCAGCATCATTGTATGTGTTTTGTGAGTCTGAAGAGGACTTTATAGATTGCTGTCAGATATCTGTCCAGCCACTGTCAGTTGGAACTTAATAGCAACTACTGGTACACACACTACCACAGACACAGAGAATATGTGTACTTTGAAAAACATGTGTATATACTTATATAGAGAGATACATGCATATATATGTACACTATTTTATGTGCATTATGGATTTTATGTACATTATGCCAACTATATCCTCCATGCCCCAGGTATTTTGATAAGCATATTATTCTAATTTTCAACAGGTTGTTGTATGAAAATTATCATAGCATACTTATAAAAATATCTTGAGGGGGAGTTTGGGTGTGGTTGTCCAAAAATATATAACATATGTGTTATTTATGTAGTCTATGGTACATTCACATGATAAACATATAAACACATGTATACACATGTACATATGTGTGTATTCATCATTCAAGCACCAACTGAAGGAACACAAGACACATTTTTCTTTGTACTTACAGCTAAAACGATCCTGTGTAAATAGGGCTGGTATTCAAGTTCAATGAACTGTGGTTTATCTAAACTTGATGTGTAGACATCAGGGCTGCTTGTGGTAGAAGGAACAGAAAGGTATACATTCATTTTACTATATGAATGGGGTCACAAAATATGGAGAGCATATTTTTGCAATGAACATAAACAATTTTACAGTTGATCTTTCTAATTTTCCAGTAAGCCAGGGTTATTGATGGTAAAATGACTCGATGCAAATTGGTGTTAAGTTTTCATTTATTTTTCCTGCAATATTCCTGAACACCTGAATGAGCCATTTCATGAATGGAAAGTCAATCTATCCAGACCTGGATGCCAAAGGCATTATGAGAAACTGGACCCCTCTTTGGATGTAGTTGGCCACATAGGAGCATTGTGTAAAATAGCCCAGCACTTGATCCATCATCATTGAAAAAAAATCAAGGTGCCTTTACTTTTCATATTTTTTGAGTGGGTTCAAATCATTGGCTTCCTCAATTTTCATCAATGGTTCAATGCTTTGGGAACCCCAGCACAGAAAGGTTAACAGTGAAAGGACTAGATCTACTCACATATGTTCTTCATGAGATCTGAAATGTGAGCAATTTGAAAGCTCTGCACTTCCAGAAGTGCATTGGGATGTGAGTGGATTTGTAGAAACTCAATCCTCTGAGCGATTTCTCTATTAGCTTTCATCAAGCATGCTTTCTAAACATAGCCATAGGTGGCTTAACTGAACAAGAGGGTTTATGGTTGTACACCATGAATTTTGGTGAGTAGGGTCATTCAAATCGTATTCTCCCTTGTTTTATTTTTTTTTTGGCCCCGAGGTATTAAATATATTCGAAGACATTCATCAGAAGCGACCCCAGCAAGGAAGTTTAAGGATTGCTACCCATTAAAATCCTCTATCAGAGTGATGATAGTTCATGCTCAGATGACAGCCACAACGTGTTAATTTTTGCCTCTGAAAGATAAGCGTTTTGGCAATGGGAAGTGCCTGTGCAGAGAAAGTGAAAAGTAAGAAGGAGAAATAAAGCTACCGCAATATGAAAAACAGAGCCAGCAGCATGTGTTGATGTTATATTGGTTTGGTTTAGGATTTGTATGGAATAGTTGGTAGAATGGCCATAGAATTATCCTTAGAACAAAGATCTGGGGGTAAATAATAAAACAATGACCCATTTACCCACCACTTAGTTTAGGAAATAGTTCATTAAGAGCATTTTCTAGGAACACATTTTTCTGCATGTGTGAAAAGCATACGAAGAACAACAATAGTGCTTGATGAAGATAAGTGGCTGATTCAAGATGAATATAGAATTATATTGTATTGGAGCTTAAATTCTGGGCCTCCCATTTGGAGGAGTCTATGGATGACAGTGAAAACCAAAATTCATTTGGAGAGTCTCCATCTATTTTAGGCCATCTTTTGCCCTTTTTTAAAAATTCCTCCCGAATATTAATCAAGGATGTAGACGATATTGCCTGTAGGGTAGAGGGCATTGGAAATTAGATGACCTCCACCCTTCTTTGATCAGCCTGGGGAGAGGTAGACTCTTGGGGGCTTTCCTGGGTGTGTCCTCTGTGGAGATCACAATCCTGGGGAAAGAACGGGGGGGGGGGGTGGAGGGGATGGGTGTCACATAGTCATGTCCTGACGGCTTTGGTTTGACTGTCCTGGGCCAATCTTTTAAGCTCTTGTATCCGCCTTAATGTATATTTCCCCATCATAGCCCTGTTTCTGCTTCTGTAGACCCTCGGAGAGCTGTGATATATTGATCTCTGCCACTAATCATGAATTTTTGAGGATTTCCTGAGCTTCATGACTTATTTAAATAGTGTCTTGCTAATGAACCCATGGATGTCATTATGAGCTTGCGCTAATGGTCTTCCTCATCCAATTGACCTGTGTGTGTCTTTGAGTTATCTGTCTTTTTCATGACTTAATAAATGTCCTTCTTAAATTATTTGGGGGAGCGTGCTCTTTCTTTTGTATTCTAAAATAATATGCGTGCTGACATAGTTTCTTGGGAAGGAAAAACCCTCACTGACATACAGTTGTCTTATTCATATCTGAATGGATCACTTATATGCTGCAATGATCATAGTTGGTTACTTAAGCTCAAATACACTATTAAAACAATTCAGTATGGTCCTTATTACTGTTTTCTATGTGCTATTGTGGGTGTGTATGTCAACACTAACTCACAGTAACTCTTTATGACAGAAGAGAAATGTCCCATAGAGTTACTCCACTCACTGTCATCGAGGGGATGCCAAATCAGAGCAATCCCATCAAACCAGATAGGATTGCCCCTGTGTGTTTCTGAGAAGAGAACTCTTTCCTGGAGTAGAAATCCCTGTCTTTCTCCTTAGGCCTGGTGCCTTTGAACTATCTACCTTGTGATTAGCAGGCCAACATGTAGCCACTTATCACCAGTTACCTGTACTTACTGAAGTATAAGCTGACTTGAATATCAGTCACAGCATCTAATTTTGCTACAAAAACTGCATGAAAAATGTGCTGATAAAACTTGGCTTATACATGCATATGTATGGTACTTGCAAAATTTTACAAATAAGACCTTGAGCATAGACTTGTTTTTGAAAGGTGCCTGCGACATTGGGTCAGTAATTTGAAACCACCAGACTAGCAGATCCATGGGAGAAGAATGGGGCATTTTCTTCCTGTAAAGAGTAACAATCGCATAAACTCCTGGGGGCAATTCTGCTCTGTCCTCTAGTGTCATGATGAGTTAGAGTTGACTCCCAGGCAGTAGAGGTGTACTCTGTAACTCCCGGAGTCGCCATGAATCAGGATTGACTCTATGGCAATGGAATTGAGTTTTGGTGTTCAGCTTCTCTGAGTCCCTGCCTGGTGCAAAGGATTGATATACTTGGCTGTTCACAGAAAGGCTGGCAGTTCAAGTCCACCCTGAGATGACTCAGAAGAAACCTACGGTGAACGACTTCAGAAATGTCAACCATTGACACTCTAGGGGGCACGGTACTAGCTAAACGACCCGAACTTGAGTCCACTGGATTTTGAGTTTGGGAGAGTGATGCTGGGTTCTTTACACTGTAACCTTTTGCAAACCATAGCCTTTTTCTCTCTTGACTACTTTCCTAGAATTTGAGCATAATGCCACTTGTCCATTAGCCCACAGGTAGAGGATTCTGCCTGGAGATGTCTGTATCTTTATTTTAACTCGATCTCCTTTGGGATTCTGTGTTATACTCAACAAGGGGAAAGGTCTTTCTTTCTTTTTTACTTCTTCTTGGTATTACCACATCGATGTGGCTTCATCTTAATCTGCCTTGGGCTATGAGGGAGGAGGCTGTATGGCATGACTGTAAATGAAGAAAAATAGGGAAAATTAAGCAAAGCATCCTGTTTACCTTCAGTTGGAAAGCTGAGTAGAACAACCTGCTAACCCACAGCCTTGTTTTTGGACAGATTATGCATTTAGTTAGCAAAAAGGTGGTTTTTAAAAGTACCTTTTTGAAAAAATAATCATTGGACCTGAAGAGAGTGAAAAAAAAGAAAGAAACATCGTGGTGTTAGGGACCATTCCTGGAATAGGCAGACCTCTTCATTTATTTTAACTACGTGGGCAGGGATATTTCAAAGACACAGTCTCTGGGTACCTTGGCACCAAGATGGAACTGGGCAAGAGTGGCATCTTAAGTTCTTTCCTTGGGGAACATCCACCACGTGCTACTTCCACAGCCATTCTGTTGGTTGTTCTAATTATGAGTAACTCTGCAGCTGACCCAGCCTCTATAAACAACTTGTGGTTATTACAGATGGGGTCAAAACAGTTGACGGGTTAATGTGGAAATTTACAGTGGAAATCTTGTAAAAATATATGCAAACTCTATAGGTCGTGATAAGTATCATCTGGTGAAGCTAAATGGGATATTTGCTTTGCACCTTGTTCACTACTTTAGGGCCTGGGAATTGAGTGACTTTTGAGAGAGATAGAGGGACCTTATAAGAAAAGGGAATTGAGGGTCATTACGTTTGGGTCAATGATGACTTTAAAGCAGCAGTTCTCAACCTGTGGGTTGTGACCCTTTGGGGGTCAAACGACCCTTTCACAGGGGTCGCCCAATTCATAATAGTAGCAAAATGAAGCTTTGAAGTAGTAGTTATGAAACAGTAGTTATGAAATAGCAATGAAATAACTTAATGGTTGGGGGGCCATCACAACATGAGGAAAGGGTCGCAGCATTAGGAAGGTTGAAAACCACTGCTTTAGAGTCTTAAGAGACAATTTCACAGTTATTTATTGACCCCACTCTTACCTACTAGGGAAGAGTGAATTTTTACCCCCTCCCCCAAAATATAGTGGGAGTAAAAAAATGAAACTACAAGTCTCATAACATTTCCATAAAACCTTGAGAAACTAAAATATGATGGAATTGTAGCTTTTAAACAGAAGAAATATTCTGCAAGGTTTAAGTCAATAGGTTCCATTTTTTATCAAAAAATATCTGAGTAGCTAAAACAAAGATAAACTAACCGGACATTATCTGGAAAAGGAGCATAGGACCCATTTTTTAAGTAGCTTTGTAAGGGCACATTGCGGGTGATTAGGGTAGGGTGTGGCAAATCTATCATTGCGACAGCCATGAGGGAGATTGACAGAGCAGAAGAAATACCTGGAGAAGTCATGGCGAGACGCTGTGGCAGATGATGTGAGGACTCAACCGTTCTAGGGCATTCTCATTCAAAACCGGAATTCCATTCACTAAAAGCTACCTAGATTTTTTTTGGAAGAAAAACAACATAAAAATCTCCTTCTCTCCTCAACGTGAAAATGAAAATGATCAAGTGTGGTATTTTCATTTTCTAGAATCACTAAAACAAACCATTGATAGAGTTGGGGAGATTGTGGAACGAAATGCACAATTTTGAAAAGAAGATGCCAGGTGCGCTGGTCTGATAGAGATTGGTGAAACTCACAGGAGACATCCAAAAACAAAACAGGACTCCATGCCATCTAGTCCATGCTGAGTCTCAGTGACCCTATAGTATAGGGTATTCCTGCCCCTATGAGCTTCCAAGACGATAACTGTTTAGTGGAGTAGAATGTCCCATCTTTGTCCCAAGAAAAGGCTGATAGTTCCTAACTGTGAACTTTGAGATTCACAGTCAAATGTATATAACCACTACCCCATCAGAAATCAAGAGACTAAAGGTTGCCCTTCAGGTCTGGACAAGAAGTTCCCCCTCTAGCTTCATTTGCAGCCAACCAACACACAGGTTTCTAAGGGGGGCATAGGTAACACTAAGGAGGTACTCCCACCATGACATAGCCAAAGGGCACCACTGACCCTAGGACAAATTTCAGAAATCCTAGGAAAGAAGAGCAATGGAATTGGGAGATAAGGCAAACTAACATAAATGATGTTCCATTGTCTAGGTGACAATCCATGAGATGAAACAAAAGATGTACAACTTATTGACTAGAAGAGCCAATTCATCAGGAGCAGTTTAGATAGATGATAGATAGATAGATAGATAGATAGATAGATAGATAGATAGATAGATGATATATATATATATAGTTAATAAAACTACGAAAAAAGACATTGAAAATCATTGTCTTATCTATTTCTATGTATAATGAATGCCACATAAGAGGATATACTGGAGGCACAAATGGTTGCAGTCACTATAATTTTAATCATATTACAAAAGGAATACATTTCAAGAGATTTTTTTAATGGCTAGCATATGTCTGGTTAAAATTCGATTAGACATGAGATTTGCTATAAAAGAAAGGGGACATATTCTAAGAAACACAGTTCTGAGAACATTACCCAAAGTAATATATGAACCAGTTTCTGAGATGTTAGCAATCAGCAATTAGAAAGTAGAGAGGGTGCCGGGAAGGACCCCAAAACAAGACACAACACACCACACAATGACAAAATTCTGAAACCATCTCATTGGTTAAGAATTCCGATATAATACCTACACATCTTTGTTTCAAATGTTCTTTTTTTTCTGTTTGTAAGAAGTTTTGAAATTGCTACTGGGTGGTGCGATGACCAAAGTTAGTGATAAAATAAGATTTTTGTGAGTGAGTGCAATGTAAATAGTCCTCTTTATTGTAAGTGCTTCAGTGAGAGGCAAGGAGCCAAGATGGTGACTTGGGAGGATATCCCATATTGTTTGTCATAGCACAGCAAAGACCAAAGAAACCACATGAATCAAATACAGAGGACAACCCCAGAAGCCTGAGCTTAAAACAGAGAGATTAAGAATTAGATTGAACACTGATTAGAGCAAGGAACTCTTTGGCAAGAGTGGACAAGGAGTGGAGATAGCCTGCCAAGTGACCAGGCCCGGCATGCCCATCTTGAGACAAAGTCAGCATTAATGCGAACACGAGACAGAAACCTGGGACAAAATACCCCAAATGAAGCCAAGTGAGCAGGACTTGAGATCCAACTAAGAAAGAAAAAAATGCAGGAAGAAAAAAAGCTCTCCAGAGATTCTGATATCTGGAGAGCAAAGAGGAAGCCAAGAGTCAGAGACAGGGTCATTGGTGTGGGTGGTACTTAGGGAGCCACAGATCCGCAGTGTCGACACATTTCTAGGTCCACCATACTGACTGCAGCATACCCTTACCCTGTGACTAGAGGAGTATGCTTCTTCTCCCTTACCTACCTGGACATGAGTTACAGAAGCCTCCATGTCCCAGCACCCCTCAACCTGAGAACAGGGAACCAAAGGTGTCCATCTACAAACAAAAGCAACTTCAAAGTAAATAAGGGGAAGACACAGTGGAACATCCAAATACAGAAGAGTCAAGGTGACCTAAGAGTTAAGATTGTTTTAAACTTTGGAACATAAAGGTAAATTTCAGAGTAACCACAACGAAAATCTATAAATTTGATCATTAAAACAATGAAGAAAAAAATTGAAAAAGAGTATACAAAAATATCAGCACAGCAAAAAATCCACAGATAAAATCCCAAGTGGTGGAGGTGGGGGTGGGAGGGACTCACTAGGGAGAATCATATTACCAACAAACATACACGCCACACGAAAATGGAGGCATAAAACTCCATAAATGTTAGCAATCGTACCAATGCAAAAGATTGGGTTTAAATGCACGAGTCAAGAGACAGAGTGTGGCAAAATGGATAAAAACACACTATCCATTAATATGTCACCTTCAAGATTAATATATATGCTATATATCAAACAGGAAACAGAGGGTGCTATATAATGTTTGATATGATAAATATTAAGTAATAACCATTGTAAGAAACAAGGAAGATCGGGGCTGAGCCCCGGTGGTGTAGTGGTTGAGTGCGTGGCTGCAGCCCACGAGCTTGGCGGTTCAAATCCAGCAGCAGCTCTCCAGGAGCAAGACTGGGTAGCTCCCACAACCACCAGAGGGCAGTGATGCCCCCCAAAAAGAAAAGAAACAAAGAGGGTCATCATATAATACGTAAAGAAGGCATATTTATTCTTTTTTTGGGGGGGGGGGAATCACTGCCCTCTGGTGGTCTTGGGAGCTACCCAGCGCTGCTCCTGAGAGCTACTGCTGAATTTGAACCACCAAGTCTGCGGGCTGCAGTCCTGCACTCAACCACTTACGCCACTGGGGCTCAGCCCAAGAAGGCATATTTAAAAGTGCCCCCAAATACATAGAGCAACCTATCAGTCTCAATTGACTAGATGACACTATGTTCTATTTTTTATGCTTTCTTTCTTTATAAGTGCCTTTTTAGGTTTTTTGACATAATTGAAAAGATTAATAGATCGTTGTGCAATAGTAGGAATTTTAAACACCATTTTTGAAAATCGAACAAACAGAAGGGGAAGCATCAAAGATACAGACAATCTAAATAATGCTATCAACCAATTCAACTTCATAGATATGTGCAGAACATGGAGCTCAGTGGTGTCACAAGAAATTCAAAAGTATATAAATAATGTAAACCATCTTTTCCAGTCAGAATGACATGAAGGTAGAAATGATGTCCCCTCCCCCCAAAGGAGGGGTGGAGATGGATACATACATGGAAACTATGTCATACCCTGGTGGCGCATTGGGTTAAATAAGTGTTGAGCTTCTAACCTCAAGGTCAACAGTTCAAATTTAACAGCCACTCCACAGGAAATCAATCAGACTTTCTGCTCCATGCTGTTTTACAGCTTCTGAAACTCCATGGGACAGTGCTGCTTTATCCTCTAGGGCTGCTATAAGTCAGGATTGACTTCAAAGGAAGTACGTTTTGTTAATCTGTGCATAGTTGAAGTTGTACCATATTATAACAGGACTGGAACATTTTAATTTCTGTAAATTACACAGTTTGAATTGTGGCCGATCCACTTTGGGTTTCATCACATTCAAGTCTCTATGTATGGTGCCAAGCTCACTTGTGGTCAGTCGACTATAATGCATAACAACCATATAGGACAAGAGCAGTATCTCCTGTTAGTTTCTGAAGCTGCACTTTTATATGGGAGCAGAAAGCCTCATCTTTACCTGGCAGAATGGCTGGTAGATTCAAATAGCTGACATCATGGTTAACTGTGCCATTAAGCCTCCTTATTTACCATCCAGTTACTCTGGTTTCTGGCCCCCTTTTAAAGGATAATAAATTGGAACTGTCTGCTATTTAGTTCCTAATAAAGGTGGAGAGACACTTGATGAACAGTCCAAGTTCATATAATTTTCACTGTTCAAATGTGTGTGTGGCTCAAAGGACACCATGGGAAGTATAACTTGGCAAAGATGTTTAGTATAACACAAACTAAATATTGCTAACCATAAAATGTGAGTGCTCTTCCTCTATCTCAGACCAGTTCACACTACATTAAAATACATCCTGATTTTTTTTATGGGTGAACAGAGTGAAACGTGGCATGTGACATATGTTCTGTCTGTCAAAAACTAGAGCTGGTAGGGGAGAACTGGTTCTATTTTTGGAATCAGCTGCTCAGATACATCCAGAAACAAATCTAACATTTAAGGCACCAAAATGTGTGCTGGCAGAGTAATCATATGAGTTTCTCTAGACTAGCAAGGAGGAATGCTAAAAAGGAAATCAAGAAAATAAGTACATTTACAATAGCCCCACAAAAGATAAAAGGAACAAAACAAGTTCTCCCACCCGCCAAAAAGCATTGCAATCAATTCAATTATAAATCATACCAAACCTATAGAACAGGATAAAAGTACCCTCTGCCATTTGCTCAAATAGGCCAGGGACATACAATTCTTTTGATAGGAAAACAGCAAAATACTAGTGCAAGAAAGCAGAAGAGATTCACATAATGCAGCAACATGCCATGCTCATGGATTAGAAGATTTGAATGAGGATCATATTGCATCTATGGATTGCTCTGGTAATACGGACATTTTCACAATGTCAAATCCTATTAAGAGTTTCTTATGTCCCTAGTTTTGTTGGTGGAGCTCTGGTAATGCATTCTGGCCAGATTAATCAAATGGATCTCTCTACATTAAGGAAGAGAGTGCTAAAACGCAATGCTTTGTTTGGATCAGGATTGCAACAATAATCTTCAATGAAGTGGGAAAATGAATCCCTGGCTTTATTAGGAAAGAAAAGAGGCCTCCGTTAGCCAAAACAAGACATACTAAAGGTGAAAAATAAATCCTGGCACGTCCTGACCTCAAAGCTTACTGTATAGCCATTGAAATTAAAAATAATCTGGTTCTTGCTCAATGATACATATAGACAAAAGGACAAAACTGAGCAGAAAATTGAGCAGAAGCAAACACATCCACCGATCAGTAACTGGTCTTCAAAAAAGGATCACAGGTCACTCAACAGGGAAGAAACAGCAGACTCTTTAACAAGTGATGTGAGCAGAATTGACCATCCTTTTGCAGAAAAATGAAGTGGGGTCCATTTCTCCCATCATTTGCAAAAATCAAACTTGAAATGGTTCAAAGATCTAAAGGTTCAGAACACAGCTACATATGCATGACCAACAGAAGCTAATCTAGATAAACGAGGCCTTCTAAACAGTCTAAATACTTAGACTCAAGCAAAGACTTGACCAAATGAGTAAGCAGAGAACCTGTAAACTGTAGCTGGGGTGTAGGTGGGGAGGAGAATATTCACAATGACTTCTCTGACAATGGTCTCATCTCTGAAATATAGGAGATGGACCATATCATCCACAGAAAGACAGTGTAATTAAGAATGGCCAAAGGATATCAAGAGACACTTCCCCTTCTGATGGTCAGTAAGATGTGAAAAGAGGCTCACTGCCATTAGCCATTCAACTTAGCTCCTTGCCCTGGAGTCCATCCTGGCTCATAGCCTCCCTATCGGTCAGAGTGGAACCACCCACTGGGGGTTGCAGAGACTATAAATCTTATCTGGAGTAGACATATTCACCTTCTTCCTGAGAACCTCTACTCGTGCAGTGGTGAGAGCATTTAGCTGCTAACCAAAGTCTGTGACTCAGAGGCACTCCCTGCTCCTCAGGAGAAAGCTGTGGAAGGTTGTTTTCATACGGAATCAGAGTCAGAGGAACCCCTTCACATAGAGTGATGGGGGCTTATAATCTGCTCAGTGGCAGTGAGTGGGATTTTCAGTTACAATTTGAGCAGCCTAAGAGAGTGCCACATCTTCCTGTTTGCCAATGATTTATTCTACGAGATAATGACTGTGGAGATGAAAGTTCCTCTAACATGAAAAAGTCTCTGTGGTTTCTCATGATTGTCGTCCTTATGAAAACATGCACTCTCATGCGACACCGCAGATATTTATGCTGGGGTAAAATAATATCTCTAACTTATTTTTCTGTGTTCTGTTTTGTGATTATTGTGAAACCCCATGGATTTAGGAAAGGACAGGCTAGCAGTTGGAGGATGCTCCTCTATGAGAAGTATGCATTAGATTTGTTAAGGGTCGATCAGAACAAACTGTGGTCCCCAGGTGGTTCCCACGGCGGCGGTGTTTAACTAGCAATCCAAGCTTGGAGGTTTGAATTCATGGAAAGGTACCTCAGAAGAAAGACCTGGAGGTCTACTTCTGAAAACTCAGTCATTGAAAACCTCAGGGGGCTCAGTTCTATTCTGACACACCTGAGGTATCCCCACGTTAGGTTTTACTGCAACTGATGTGTAGATGTTTTGTTGAAATGACTGTGAACCAGATTCATTGGCTGTGGTTCTATTTCCAGATGAACTGAAATCCTGCCCAAGACCAAGGGATATGTTTCCCCCACCCCTGCTTGCAGGTTCAGTCCCTTGTTTCAGTAGCCCCTATACCACGTAAATCAGCAGTTTCAACCTGTGGGTCATGACCCCTTTGGGGTAGAACAACCCTTTGCTAAGGGTCACCTGATTCAAAACAGTAGCAAAATTACAGTTATGAAGTAGCAATGGAAATAATTGTATAGTTTGGGGGCCACCAAACATGAAAAACTATATTTAAGGGTCATGGCATTAGGAAGGTTGAGAATCAGTAAATGGTGGCCCCAGGTCCCTAGAGTAAAGAAGACCAGTGTAACAGCTCCCCTCCAAAAGCACTTTGACGGCAGTTTAACTATCAAAATGACAGAGGACCATGTGTGTGTTTTAAAGAGGTTTTATTTTACTTCCTACTTCCCCCCACCCCTCCCCCTTATGGTTACCTGCAGATGAATCATCCCAGTAGTATGAAATGACGAAAAATCCCATCAAGGGTTGGGTGTCTTTATTTTGGGAAAAGATTCCAAACCCTGCAGCAACAGAGCCATTGCTCATTGGAGGTGCAGGTGGTATTTTGGGAACATGAGCGTAGGTGGAAGCCCTGGGACAACTCGCCTCCCCTTCTGCAAGCTTCAGCATGGTGCTCTAGGTGAGGGTCCAGCGGATAATCGGAAATCCCCATATGCCTACAATGCAGAGAGTTTTTTTATGGTGTGTTAGGGAAGGGTGAAGTCAGATTTCAGAGGTACTTTACTCTGAGAACCTGCCTATCTGTCTCTCTTGTATCAAAATCCCATGAGTCACTTCAACTCTTGATCCTTACCAGTTCTTCCTATTACACACGTACACACACACACACACACACACGTTTCTTTCAAGGAGGCTAAAAGAAGGTAAAGTGGTATGTTCAGACAGTCCAGGTGTGCTTATTGTTGTCGAGATTAGTAGCGGCGATCCAGCCAATGCCAGAAATTCCCTAGGATTTGGAATTACCAATGGATCCAACCTTTTCTTTGTTCTGTGTTCACACGATTTTAAGTGTTTGGCCACTTGGCTTTGCCTCAGGTGTGTGGGCTTTGAGAGGCAGGACCTTCAGGCAAGAAAATGCCCCAAGAAGCAAAGTCATCCGGAGAATTTAGGAAGCATGGCACATCCACACTCTGCTTGCTTTCCTGAACCCTGAGGTCAGCGGTAGCGTAACTCATCCCTTGGTTTGACATCTTCCCTTCAACTTTTGGAGATATCCGATGTCTTTTTAGAAGGAGCTCCCATAAGTATCATTTCTTCTTGTTGTATTGATGCATTGGCAAGACATAAAAAAAGATTCATAAATTGCATTCTGTAAAGATTATCAGACATTGATCTTCAATGTGATACCAATGGTTGTTAGATGCCTCTGACATGACCCTGACTCCTAGCCACTCTGGGTACCATGGAATGAAATCCTGTCCAGTCCTGTGCCATTGTTGCAATAGTTGCTATGTCAGATAGTTGTTTTTGTGCTCATTATTTTTTTTGGGGGGGGGCATCAGTGCTCTCCGGTGGTGGGAGTAGGAGGCCCAGTCCTCCTGCTGGAATTGAACTTCCGTCCCAGTGGGCCGCAGTCCCGTGCACAACCACTATTCCACCGGGGCTAAGCCCATTTTTGTGTTCATTATTATCGCCACTGGGATATATATTCTCTCAGGGCTTTTGAATCAATTCTGACGCACCCTGACCCGATAAGTCTGCATTTTGGGGTTTTGCCAGATCATCAACAGCTTCACTTTTCCCCTGCTGAGCAGCTGTAGGGTTCAAACCGCTGAACTTGTAGTTAGCAGTGCCAAGCACAGCCACTGTGACACCAGGGGGCCCGTGTGATATTCATTAGATAAGGAGAGAACACAACGATCCCTTCTTAAATTAAAGTATTATGTTGCAGGCAGTTATGAATGACTTAGACACCACATACACACATACACACATATGTGCCTAGTGGGGTGGTGGTTATGCACTGGGCTATGATTCACGTAGTTGGTTGTTAGAGACCACCAGCAGCTCTGTGAGGGGAAGACTGGGCTTTCTATTCCTGTAAACAGTTCGTCTTAGTAACCCAGAGGAGGTCGCTATAAGTCAGCATTAACTCAATGACAGTGAGTGATGAGAGGAGTATTTTATATATATAATATATGTGTGTATATAATATATGTGTCTTTGCTCTTATTCACATTCACCTCTTTTATACTCCCAAGCTTCTCACTACATAAACAACCATAATTATTTCTCTATTAATTTTTAAATAATAGATGCAAATAAAATTACATGTATTTATTCTTTCTTATACAGAAATATATAATATGTTCTTTAAAAGTATAAGATATTTGCTTCTTCACCATATCCTAGAGATGGTTAGAAATTGAGATTCAGAGATTTTTCTTCATTCTGTCTTCCAGTCCCAGATTATGGGAAGTATATTTATTCATTCAATTAGTTCCTAACAGATGTATCCTTGGATGGCTTATGACTTTTGTAATTAAAACACATAGAGATTCAAGTAGACTGACAGGAAAAAGCCCTAAAAAGGTAGTTTTGTCTCAGAGAAATACATGGATTTGTTATTTGTATAAATATTGATAATCAGTACCTTTGTAGGTAAATGTGAGAATATATATTATAAGGTAGTTCTAATTACACAGTACCTACAAACAAACAAACAAGACCCCTCTGATTCATAGTATGCAGCTTACAAAGACTTAGTCATAAAAGTTACTGTCAGTACCTATAAAATACAGCATTCTGGATTAGTCTCTTAAGGACCTATTTCTTCAGGTCTGGAGTAGGATGGGGGGTTATATTTAAAATTCTTCTGGGTGGTTAAAGATCTTCAGTCTTCAGTTCACAGGCTACTCAGAGGGCAATGCACATATCGCACAAAATAAAAGCAATTCCCTTTCCACTATCTTGTTATGAATCAAGGATAGAGCCATAGTTCTCAACCTTCCTAATGCCATGGCCTTTTAATACAGTTACTCATGGTCTGGTGAGCACCCAATCATAAAATTATTTCCATTGATACCTCATAACTGTCATTTTGCTACTATTATGGCTTAGGCAACCCCTGTGTAAAAGGTTGAATGACCCCGCAAAGGGGTCACGGCCCACAGGTTGAGAACCTCTGATTTAGAGTTGACTCTTTGCAACAATCGATAATGTTCATTTTGTAATTTTTATATTGTAAAAGTGGTAACTGTTTTCCTCACCATCAGACCATTTAAAAAATCCTTGCAACTGTGTGGGTGGCATCCAACATGAAATAGTTCAGATGGATATTTGGAAACTGAGGATCCACTCTGCTGTGTAAGGAGACCCAGGAATACAAGGGGTTGAACCCATATTACTATCATCTTCATCTTTCTAGGTAGCTTCTGTCTTGACATCGTGGTATCCAGGATTTCAGAAAGTACCAAAGGACAAACCAATCTGTAGTGGAAGAAGTCAAGCCAGAGCGCTCCTTAGAGGCAAGAAGAGCAAAACATATTTGTAGATGCTTTGAACACATCACGTGGGGAAGCCAGTCCTTGGAGAAGGGCAACATGTTTGGTCCAGTGGAGGGCAGAGAACCAGAGGAAGGCCCTCCAGGAGATGGACTGACACATGGCTACAGCGATGGGCCTCGCAGGGCAACAGTGGGAAGGATGGTGCAGCATGGGGCAGGGTCCCATTCTGTGGTGCACTGGGTCCGAGGGTTCAGAGCTGACTCAATGCCACCCAACCGCCATAGTATGCTCACTTTCCCAGGGTCTGTGGAAACCAGGGGCACCCTTCCTCCAAGTGGACCTACTCATGCTTATGTTTAAAACGGGAGACACGGGCTGTTGTGAGGACTTAGCAACATGTAGCCCAATCAGGACTGGGTATCCCACTGCTGAGGTGGACAGAATGAAACCCAGCAGATGGAAGAAAGGATCGCCTGCCAAGGAAACCTTCAGAGAAGCCATTTCGGTGAATTTCCATGCCTGCCACTGGTGGGCAGACTGTGATTCAATGGCTATCTGTCATGAGCTCTTGAAGCAATCTGGAGAGGTAGGCATTAGGAATTGGGCTTAGATCTAAGAGAGGAGCAGTTGGAAGCCACAGGTCACTCCTCAGGAGAGAGATGGGGCCTTTTTACTCCCTTAACGGGTTATTGTCTTGGAAACCCATAGGGGCCGTTCTGCCATGTCCTGTAGCAGTGGTTCTCAACCTGTGGCTTGGGACCCCTTTGGGGGTCGAATGACCCTTTCACAGGGGTTGCTCGATTCATAACAGTAGCAAAATGACAGTGATGAAGTAGCAACAGAAATACTTTCATGGTTGGAGGCCACCACCACATGAGGAGCTATATGAAAGGGCAGTGGCTTAGGAAGGTGGAGAAACACTGTCCTATAGGGTGGCTATGATGCAGCAGTGACTAGATGACAGTGAAATTGGTTTGCTTTGCTTCTTATTGTTATTGGCTGGGATTAGACTCATTCACTCATTCACTCATTCATTCATTATGTCTGAATGGACACAGGTTTCATTTTCCCGAGGGCAAAGTGAGCTTCCTCAAAAAATCTGCTAGAGATTACATCCCCAGACCCAGATGAAGTCAGGTAAGAGAAAATGGATGGAGGTGTCTATACATTCATTTCACTGTTCCTGAATTGCAACAGCTGAATGAGCATTTTGCTCTAATAACTTGATATGTGTATGCTTCAAAACCATGGTCAAATCCTCTACATGACTTTTCTTTAAAACCTATTTTCTTCTCAATGTCCAACATAAGAATAGGCATTAGCACACATATTGTGCTAATAATGAACCACAATTTTAGGTTATTATGAGGAGTTCTGGTAATGTAGTGGGTTGGGCTGCCAATCACAAGATCAACAGTTCAAAGTCAACCACTGCCCATGGGAGAAAGATGAGGCTTGCTTTCTGGTTCTATAAGGATTTACCATTCCAGAAATCTACAAGGCCACTTCTAGTCAGCCCTGCAGATTCATTATGAGTCATGGTGTTGTGTTTTAAATTTTCTGTGATATTATTAGCTACCATAATGTCCCAAATAATTTTTTAAAAAGTCAGCTAGCTGCATAGTTAGTGGATGCTCTTGTTTTATCTATCCTTATGGTTCTTTTTTCTTTCTTTATTTTTTTAGGGTGGTTTGTCCTTTTGTTTGGGTCTGAGGTAGATGCTAACATTCATTATTTAGGAATGTAGAACCCCAGAAGTCATATGAGAGAAATGTGATCATCATAAGCACAGATTATTGTTTCTTTTCTCCATAGTCCATGGATTATCAAAGTCTTGAATTTACTGTGGCAAATATGAGGTTAGCCCTCAAGTTGTTTTGTTGTCAGCCGACAACAAAAGAGTGACTTCTTTGTCAAAAAAAATTATTTTTAAGCATGGGGACCTTTGTTTTCATAAAGCAAAGAATTGCCTCAAAGCCTCCGGGAACCTCTGCAGTTAGGGTTAGCTCATGGACTGTCTCATAGCACATACTCTGGAATAGAAGAAGCCATTACACCTTGATCAGAAATGCTTATTTTCTGGAAAGTTTGCAATGCAAGCAACTTCCCAGGGGAAACCATGAAGCTCTGTGCCCATTTCTCTGGGAGACACTCTTACTTTCAAATACTCACAAACAGTAGGCATTGTTCTAGAATCGACTAATGGTAGGGCAACCTGGCATTGTGATACAACTTTCAGAATAAATAACCTCTTCACCTTCTGTGTATGCATGCATGCGCACATGTGTGTGTATGTGTGTGTGTGTGTGCATGTGTGTATGTTGAATTCATGGGTAGGGAGGACTGCACCACGGAGGCCTGTGGGTTAAATGCATAAAACCAGGTAGACTTTCCAAAAGAGGCATGGAGGGATACATTGAATGGAAACTTTTAAAATTCCATACAGTTTGTTCAGGCAGAACCAACGGTTTTAAAATGAACAGTGACAGATCAATTTTTAATGGTAACTCTATTAGTTTTCTCTATTATGAATACTATTTTAACCAGACCATGAAAATTATGTTGACATTTGAAAAAGCATGTGATTAATTGTAGCAGAACAAACCTTTTGAGTGCAGTCTCAGTGTAGGAAGGTGATATGAAGCGTAGACCCTGATTGTAGCATTGTTGGCACACCAGAGCCCTTGACTTTGGTGTTGTTTTTTTTTTTTGAAAGAGCACGAAATGGGAAAGCTCGTAAGTGTGCCAATGATGAACTGATATACTTTTGAGATGGTTGTGGAGATGCTGTTTTGAAATACACAGAGGTGTGCACAAGTCAAATCTTGAGAAATGAGAACATGTTGCCAGAAAACGCTGAAGGAAAAACACTCGCCCAAATGGCCAAGCGATGTTTACCATTTAAAATGTCCAATATTCGCCTGACTGCTGAAAGAGTTTTGCTCAGACATTATAAAGACAGCATTGTGGATCAAAGCCCAGACATGAAAAACTTCAGTTTTCCTTCCATTTCAAAGATGTCTCCTTTGTTTTAGGGAAAGAACCTAATAGGGAGACAGATTTTCTTTTATACTCTCTGTTTCTGGATTAGCCAATGAGGAGGTATCATTTCTGAAATCCAGATACCTTGTCAAATGGTTCCATTCTTCTTGCCATTTCTCCCATTTTTTACCTGGATATTTGGGGGGAATCAATGGTCAGCCATGAAGCGATGCAGCTTTCCAGAACATTCCTTAGAGATCAGAATGACGGTGCTTCATCTCATACGTTGTGTGCACATGATCAGGTGAGACCCGTTCCTGGAGGTTGTCGTGCTTGGTCAACTTGGTCAACTGGAGGGGTTGCACAAAAGAAGACTCTGGAGAAGGTGGACGGACACAGTGAGGCTCTACCAAGGAGCCCCACAGAAAAGCAGGGCAGTGTTTCTTTCTGTTGTATGTGAGTTGGAACTGACTCTTTGTAACTTAACAATAGCAACAGCATGCAGGAATAGGGTCTCTATGAGTCAGATCCAGCCCCATGGCTGTGGCTTGTTTGATATATACACAGGGATAAAACACCTAATTTAAGGCATCTAGAATATGCAAGGGTTGTAACATCCCTGTTTTATTCCGTTATTCCTGAAGAGAGAGAAGGAGAGAGTGGGTAATTATTTAAGAGATGAAGAAAAGTTTGGGGAAATTCAAGTAAAATTCTGGGTCAGAACTCAACCACACAGTCAACTGAGCTAAATAGGAACCACTGTGACTTCTTAGAGGCTGCCTTTTCATGAATATCTACTGTGTTTACAATGATTCACGGCCCCTAATCTGTATCACAGACATGGATGAAGAATAAATATGATAGCAATGAACAAGAAGAAGGAAGCCAAGCTAGATGATACAGTCTTACAGCTAGTAAGAGAACAGTGCAGGTACACCTGCAACGCACACGGAGTCCTTTACCCTGCTCCAGTGATAATGGGACTGACCAGGGATTGTTTTCTGCAGGTCTAAGGTGCCTCAGTGTAGACCTGTCCTCTTCTTCTATCTCTTCTTTGGTTTGCTTCTTTGATTTTGGTATGCTAGCCTTCAGATAGGAGATTGTTCTTGAGGGTAAGGAATGCTGTGATATGAGTTTAATATCAATCTGTCCTAGATCTCAGGAGACACTTGGGGAACTGTTTTCATTGCCTGCGGTTGAGCCATCTTTACATTTCACTTGTGAAACCTTTCTAGACCAGGAAGAGGCAGTACAGAAGTGCAGCTTGGGGCACTGAGATCCCTGAATGCAAACAAGAGCCCACATATGTTTAAACCAACAACTGGGGGTTTGAGACAATGAGCCACAATTACTATTTTTCTGGCATTTATTTGGGCCCATTTTTTAGGCTCTATTTTTTCATGTTGACCCCGGCTAAGGTTCATCTATTCCTACTTAAGTGTTTAGCGTGAATAAGAAGGCATTGTAAGAGCTAGGACAGGTCCATGACTGAATAGAATCTGAACCAACTATAAAATGAAAAGAATGTAGAAAATCAAGTTATTATTAAGGTTTTGGAGATAGCGTGACCCACTATAAAGCAACCAAATGGATTACTGTAAGGAGGAGGAACTAAAATCTACACAGAACAAATGACTGTTGTCTTTGCACTCTGGCTGCTTTGGGAATTAGTGCTTGTCTTTCATTGGTTTTCTGGGCTTGCTACAAAGTCTCTCCATGTAGAATAACTTTAAGACCACAAGTCCACGACATCAGGGAACATCCTGAGCTAGCACATCTTTTCATCATTCCTTGGGTTGGATTTTTTTTAGAGGGGTGGAAAGGCACTGTGTTCTCTAAATTAATATTGACAGTGTTTCTTCTATGGAATATCTCTCTGTCTCTCCCTTCCTATCAGATGCCCTCATATTTTTGAGAACAGTCAGGGTGTTCCTTCCCCGATGCACCAGCCTTCTCTTCCCAATAGCCCTGATCCTGATGTCACTTTCTCTATGAAATGTTTGGCTACAGGATCCTGGAGCAAGAGCTTAGTAAACACCATATTTTTCAGACCATAAGAGGTACCTGACCATAAGGCACATCCTGTTTTTTAGAGCAAGAAGACTAGAAAAAATATTCTAAACCAAATAGTACCAGTATACTAAAATGTCCCAGGGTAAGACACCTACAGATCATAAGATGGATCCTTGTTTTTCCCCCACTTTGGGGGGGGGGGAAGAAATGTGCCATATGGTCCGAAGAATATGGCACCTTATTTCCAAACCTGTAAAAGTCTTAGGCTCTCTTGTTTGAGTTTTTCCAAGGAAATTTCTTTGACCCAGTGTCCTGACAAAGAAAAATAAGCATTTTCGTAGTCTCCTTGTGTTGTAAGTCTTCTATCTTATTGTTTTCCCCACCTTCTTCTGAGGGTGCTAGCCTGATTTATGGATCCTGGATTCATGTAGGCACCTCCCCTTTAATTCACTATGATTTATTCTCCCTCCCTGGGCATCCGAATCCAAACTCTGGATTTGGTGCTTTAGGAAACACTTCCTGAGGCTTTGGGGGAAATCACATGATGGTTCCTTGGGTCCTAGTCTCTGGAGTTAGATGATGTTCCTTTCCTGTTGCAAGCTGAACATCTGAAAGATAGTCTGTTGCCTTTTCAATTCATCACAGGAGCTTCTCACTCAAATCCAGGGGTTCTTATCAAAGGGGTCTTTTCCGGTGACCAGGATCGACCATCCTATATATCATGTGTGCGATTTCCACATTTCTCAGCTCAACACGCTTGCCTTTACCCTTCTGATTAAAAGTAAGGGCTATTAATAGCTCCTGCCAGACTGAAAAAAAAATCCCCAGCACCCCTTTTGAGGAGAAATACATGTCTCTCCCCACTGCCACCCTAAGTAATTTGAAAACATATCTGTGCAGATCCTTCTGATACATTTGAGTGACTGGCAGCAGCATTTAGCGATCTTAGTTCTTGTTCCTGGTTACCCCAGGAATGGTGCTGTTGTATACAAGTTGGACTGCTAACTCCAAGGTCTGAGGTTCAAACCTACCAGCCACTCCTAGTGGGGAGAGAGGAGGCTCTCCGCTCCAAGGTCCCATCCAACTTCAGAAACCCCATAGGTGCATAGACTTGATGGTGGTGGGTTTGGGATAAGTTATTCCAGGAGACCAGAAATTAGCCTAGTGGACTGTAGCCCATTCCCTTCGTAGACTGCATATTTGGAATATATATCTATATCCTTCTATAAAGTCAGGCTGGTGCTCTGTTCCTTTCATACATCCTGTCCCTGGGGTAAAGCAAAAGACCCTCTGGAAAAACATCAGGACTGTGGATCCCAAAGTCTGCTTACACAGGCTGCTAACAGATGACAGAATTTTATCATGGCTACAGAGTCCAGAGACCCTCCATCTGTAGCGTGAGGAGTCGGCCCTTTGGTGTGCACATGTCACTGAAGCGTCACCCCCCATTAACTGTGCTGTTGTTTGTGATTGTTGAGCGGCGTGTCTCACCCTGTGTCACATTCGTGACTGGGACAAGGGTCCATTAGTAAGTAGCATCTGAGTGCTGTGAGTCATAGAAGGCCCTGCTCTAGGAAAAATAAACACTGCACATTTGACTGAGATTAGACCCAGTGAGTGGTCCTGAGCAGGATGGCATCTCATGTAAAAGGCTGTTTCTGTGATTTATCAAATCCATTCCCCCTTTTGTTTTTCTTACACTCCCTCTATCAATAGCCAAAGGAAAAAAAAATCCAACTCACTGCTGCCACATTGGTTCTGACCCCTAATGGCCTGATGGGGCACTTTAGAATGGGTCTCCAGCATTTTCAAGGTGGTAGTCTTATAGGAAGGCACCCTGGTAGCATGGCAGTTGAAGCGCTTGGATGCGTCTGTCGGCTGCTCTAAAGATTTGCAGACTTGGAAATCCTCAGAGGGGAAGTGCTACTCTATGTGTTTATGCTTTTGTCCATAAAAACACTTGGGACCACAAATGTCTGATCTCACTGTGAAGGCAGCAGCCATGAGCACAACATCTACCCGATGGCAGCTTAGAGCAACGATGGCATCAATGCTGGAGAGATTCGTACTGCACGGCACAGCCCTCCTCTTTCACACATGCAGGGGGAGCATGCTCATTGTCTCTGGAGCCGCCATGAGCAGGCAGTGGGACAAGTGTGAGCGAGAAGACCACCTAATTTAAAGCTCGCTGGGGCCCTCATGACATCAGCTTTAGGATGGCAAGTACAATAATGCCCCTCAGAGGAGCCCTGTTACCACAATGGTTAAGCGTGGAGCTGCCACCCTGACAGAAGGTCAAGGGACCTTCTCCTTTGAAGAGCACAGCTTCAACAATCTCAGAGGGCCATTCTGTTTGGTCTTATGGGGGCCCTAGGAGCCAGACCCAACTTAATGGCACCTAATCACTGAGGAAGAATCAATGCCTTTGAATGATTGGGCCGGGAGAGAATATTGGATGTGCCATAGACTGCCCAAAGAACTACCAAATCGGTCTCGGAAGAAGGACAGCAGAATTCTCCTAAGAGGCCAGACTGTAGTTCACATTCTTTGGACATGGAGAAAGACATCATGCTGAGAGAAGTAGAAGGACAGTGAACACGATAAAGACCCTCAAGGAGATGTCTTGCCACAGTGGCTGAAACAAGGGGCTCAAACCTGAAAACAGCTGTGAAGATGGTACAGGACCTGGGGGTCTTTTGTTCTGTTGTACAGAGCGTCACTTTGAGTCAAAACCTACTTGATTGCATTTAACAACAACAATGATGACAAAAGAGGGTTTATTTTTCCCATTTTAAATGCTATTTCCAGAATCACTTCTTCAGTTGCTATCTGTCCTACCCCTCTTTCATTGTGCTATTTTGTTAATCACTTCATCTTCCTCTCCTTTGTATCTCGCACCAATAGAGACCTTTGGTTTTCCTTGCTTCCAAATTCCTTCACTAATGTTAGACTCTTTCAACATCACCGTTTCGTCCAGCTCTCTTAGTCTCTCCAGACTGTATTCCCTGACCGTGATATATCAAACCCCAGCCCAGGAAGACCTAGTACTTCTGAGCTGGCACTGCAGGGCTATGGCAACCTTGCCAACACCACCTACCCCCAAAACTGAATTTATGAAGCTGATCCCCTCCAGCCATCATCAACCCTAACCCTTGCCAATATTATAATTGTAAGTCATCTAACGGTTAAAAACTGGCTGGAGACAAAAGAAAGGCAGGCAGATAAATGTTCCAGGTTGGATGGAGGGAAAGTTTTGGGGTTTCTCTGTATACAGGCAACTTTTGAGACAGTATTTCAATACTCGATCCCCCTTAGCCATTTGGCATATTTTCTATTTGTGTTTCTCTTTCCATTTTGGGGGGGGGGTGCATGGAGTGGGGATGGGGGGGGGGAGAAGTAAAGTTCTGGCATTCCTGCCAGGAAGGAAGGGGCATGGGGGCTGCGGGCACTACTGGGAGGCATGCAAGCCAGACTACAGGAACGCGTTTACAGACCATCCACCCCACTAGGCGGAGGGTCATGACCACATAGTCAAACAAGCCAGGGTCAGAGGGGAGAGAGCAGATGGAAACCACAGGCTCCCAGAACCCCAGGTTTTCCTTCACTACCAGTGGCAGAAGGCAGGTTTTCTCTGAAAGGAGCTTTCCAAATGCAGTGCTTTTTACATTCTCTATTTCCCCCCCCTTAAAAGTTCTCTGGCCTGTGAGGGGTGTTTTGTGTGGAAACCTTTCCCCTCAAACGAGGTTTTATTGAATATCCCCGTTGTTGTTGTTACAATAATCCTTGCTGATATAAGCCATGCTCCATAAAGTGCCCCGATACACATCCACTGGGCCACGCCACCAGGCAGGCCAGAGCCGAGACTCCTCGGTCAATAAAACCGGGACCACCAGAAACACGGCTGCCATTTAGTTCCCCGTCATGTGCCTTTTCTCTTTCTCTCTCTAGGCAGATTTTCCTTGTGTTGAAAGGGAACCTCTGGTCAAGAGTCAGCAAGCAAAGTTGTAGAAAGCTTTGATAGTCAGTGATGTGAATCATGGCTGCACATGGCCGTCGCACGCACCGATGGAGCTTCTTGCTGGGCGGACCTCCCTCTAAGCGCAACTTCTGGTCATCAGTCAAAGGGGCCCCCAACGAGTTTTGCACAGCCAATGGTTTCACCAGCTCCACGGAGCCTGGGTCCCAAGTTGCCCTTTTCCACAGGTATTGCTAAAGCAAATAGCAGACGGTATTTACTGGGTGTGATGCTTTCAATCACATTAATCTAGCCAGTAAAAAAATTTATGACCAATAAAAATTCCACCATGACATGGCTGATTGGAGGGGAGGCTGCCTGATGGAAATTCAAGCCACGCCTCTGCCTGGAGCAGGACCGGCTCAAACCTTGGAAGGAAGTAGGAGTCGGGGAAGAGAAAGAGAAAAATCTCTGGGGTGGATGACAGTAACTCAAGGATAGATGGATACAACTGTGACATTGCTTAGGAAGTTCAGACTCTACAGGGGGACTGACTGTACAACTGCTTTGGAAAGCTCCCTGGTGTAAGTATATACCGAGTCTGCTTCTGTCTGAGAATTACCCCGAGCTCGGTCTAGTTCTAGGTCCTATGGTTATTTCCTTTAACTGCCCTGTTTCCCTGAAAATAAGACCTACCCATAAAGTAAGCCCTAGCAGGGTTTCTAAGCATTTGTGCAATGTAAGTCCTACCCCCAAAATAAGGCCTAGTGATGCACATGGCTACACAGAGTATCTGCACAACTCATGCATTTCATCAAGAGAGGCTGCCCTTCTCCTTGACCCCATCATGGCAGCTGTTATCCCACAGGTGACTTGAGTGGTACCGGAAGTCCCACCAACAAGGTTGACTCCCTGTGTCAGGTCCCAGCCATCATGTGCCTGCTGTTAGCTGAGCTTTTGAGGGGAAAATCTTCTCAGTGAAGGGAGGAGCAGGATGCTCTGCTTTAGGTGCTGTGTCTCCCCAGGGGGAAGAAAGAGAGCTGTGGCTGCCAAGTGACTCAGCATCGTGGGCCTCTCTCTCCCCCAGCACCCACCAGCAGCAGTCTGTAGGCCTCTCTCACCCCCACAAACACCCAGGGAGAGGGGAAAAGCTTCAGGATGGAATTCGAGGTTTGGGGAGTTATGATGATATTCCAGAAGAAGATGACAACTATATTTGAATAAATGTAGCTTGTTGTACCATACTTAAAGAAAATATCCCCTGAAAATAAGGCCTAGGGTGTCTTCTAGAGGAAAAAAACTAATTATAAGACCCTGTCTTATTTTTGGGAAAACCTGGTAACTGTGCTTAGTTCTAGTCCATTTATAAAAGTCCTAGAAGGATACCTAGGTGGGAACTCTCTCTGGGTTGCAGCCAATAGTAAGGGTGGCTTCACACCCTTGTGTGTCTCTCTCCTGGTTGATTGGCACAGGCTTCTGAGCTCCAGAAGGGGAATGACTAAGCTCTATTAACATTTCTGAATCATTCCTTCTTTGCCCATTCCATGGCGGCATGACTCTCAAGTGCACGCTCTCCAAATCCTACTGTTCCATGGCGTCTCCCTTGAGTGAGCCGCTGATCCAATTATTTGCTAATGATCCCAGACCACACATGGTAATGAGGCTGTTGTTTTAATGACTTTATATTGCAAGTCCTTCCACTGAGAGTGAGCACCTGATTAGCTAATTGCGGCTAATACGTCAAGTAGCTTATCCAATATCCATTATCCCATTCTTTCTTAGGAAGAGAACCCCAAATTTAATCCATGTGGCATGATGCCCAGCCAAAGGGCTTGATTTTCAAGCTCTGATGGCTAAGTGTGGCCAACACGATATAAAGTGAAAAATCGTGTGCATGACTTTCAAGAAAGCCTTCTGAGAAAAGGACAGAGAGTGGTCATTTAGACTCTTCCCCCTTCTCGACCTTCCTTCCCTTTCCTGCCTGGAGTGAATGTTCACTGGCCATAATTCTGAGGATTGACTTGGATCCTCAGGGGAGTTTGCAGATGGAAATGCTTTAGGAGTGGAGGAACAGAGTAAAAGGAGATAAGCTGGGGTCACTGATGGCTTGGTGGGGAAACAGTATGTCTCTAGACTCCTTTTGTTTGAGAAGAAGGGGCATTTCTGTTGTTTAAGCTTCTTTCATTTCTAGTTTTGGCTCTAGTTCTTGAATCAGACATCTAGCAATAGAGCTATGAGGACTGTTATTAAGCCCTCTTTGACAGCCGTTAATTCTCAACACATGGCCAACCAAATTGTCCAAAAAGATTGGTCATCTTGTTTTTAAGCTTTTCTTGGGATCAGCCAGTCTTCAAAAATGCAGTACGTTACAATCAGTGCCTTGTAGAAGACATGGATGATTGCTAGGTTTTTTGTGGGCCCACATGGCACCTGGAAGAAGTTGTGGGTGGAGTTTAGCCTTTCAATCAGGTCACAGCTTGATGACCTACTTTGGGGGCACTATGATGAAAAATGGATCTTTGGAGGGCTCTCCCTGGTGATCTGACAAGCATGTTGCCTGAGTGAGTTGTTCTCCTCAACAGTGTGCTGTACTACCTGTGGACTGAGCCAACCTGTGGACCGTGTTGCTGTGCCTTGCTGTTCCACAATAAGGCACCATCCTGCCTTGCCATGTTTGCCGTCTGTGAGGCCAGCTCTGCTCCTCTTGCCACCACATTCCACCATGCACTTGCCATTTCACAGCCATATCGCTATACCTACACCATAAGGCTTGACCACAACCTGCCTGGCTATGCTGCCCCACTTTCCTCTGCTACACCTCCACATCTCATTTTCCTAGACTGTCTGCTTCCTTGGTCTTGGACTAGCAGTTGGAATGAGTTGGAAGAGCCCTCAGTATATTAATGTCCCACAAAACTAAGTGGGACTGGGTACTGCTGTGTGAACTAATTTACTGTTTTATTTCTTTTATGTGTGTATATATTTATTTATATATGTTCATATATATATATACACACACACATATGGGTCCTGGCTTTGGTTCACATAAGGAAGTTGCCTAATACAACATGCTTGCATATGTTTACTGTACCATGGTTGGCAGCAAAGAGTACAAAATTGAACCTCATTTATTAGCAATGTATTGAGAGACCAGTTTTTCAATTTGATCCCCAATGTTTATAACTACAAAGTGATCAATAGTATAATGGAAAAAGTATGAACAAAGTATATATGTAAAGTAGACATAACATAACATAAGAGATATTTAAGAAAGGTCTTTAATATCTGTATTCCACTTCTTTGTTTGAAATTCCATGGAGAGTTGAATAGTCAATGTTCTCTTGGTTCAGCCTTGCAGACAAATACAGAAAGCAGCCTGACAACCAATTGATCATTCATTATATGGAACCAACCATCCAACGTCTATCCCTCACCCCCCTAGTTCCACACTCCCTGAATCACTATCAAAGGAAACAGCAGCAAAGTGAATTTAAAAATAAAAACAAAAAAAATTCAGCCTGACCCCAATTAGCTCTATATTCTTACTAAGTATATAATTTTATAAAGTTGCAGGTGCAAAGAAAGTTAAGATGATACAATTCAGCCTAAGTCCAATATCTGATTCTCTCTCAAGATATAATTTATAAATCTAAGACTTGCCATCCCTTCAGACGGAGTGCTCCCCTAAAGAGAGATCATCCGGTGTTCACAGAAGTCACTCAGACCACAAACCAAGCTTGAGGGTATCACGTCCATTCTGGTCATGGAGAGCTCATGCGTTTCAGCGTAGAATTGTGCTCCATTGGATCCTCAAGACTGCAACCTTTCAGAAGGAGAATGCCAAGTCTTTGAATTGTCACCTGTTTGGTAAACTGCTCATTTTTTAACCAGTTGCATCATCCAGAGATGCCCTGAAATTATAGATCATTGCTAAATTAAGTGACACTTGTTATTATTCAAAATATGAAGCACACAGACCAGTACCATGTGGTGAAGGAGCTAACATGGCACAGACATGGTTACAACATCTGATGTATTATAATCACTCCCATGTTGGGTTTTTACACCATTATTGCTGTGATACTTCCTATAGGAAATGAGTAAGTATAGCTTAAATGTTATATGAAATCCAGGAACTTTCCACCTCCCCCACCATCAAATAATTTATTTTCAGAAGTCAGAAGACTATTCTAAGTGGCCTTGTTTTGTCTCCTAGGCAAATAGGAAAGGGTGAATGGGGCAATAAATTTGAGGTTAGGAAAAGATGTATAGTGATCTTGGTCAATTATAATTTCTACAATGTCATTTTCCTTATACGTGAGTATCATCTGGGAGAGGGGTAGACAGTCTGAATGGTAAGACTTGAATCGGAAACCCAACTCCCCTAGTTTGTCAATATGTGGTCTGGGCTTAGATAGAACAATTTCTCTGAGTTCTCTGATCTAAAATGCCTGCTCTTTGTGCTTTTAGGACCATGTAGTGAACTTCAATTTATAAAACACCTTGTATTGAGTCAGTGGCATAGCAATTAAACAGGGCATGCTATCTCTCTTGTCCTGTCCACCAAGTCCTTCTGTCCTTAAGGGAGAACACTGAAAAGGTGCTTCTGACAGGGAAACCAGGAATCTAGTGGATTAAGAAGAAAGGCAGATGAAGGGAGAAAGTAGCCAGGTGGCATGGAAAAAACAAACACTGAATCTTTGGTTTTGTTTATGCTACCTTGCCAGTTTTCATGTGAGTTTCAGCTTGGCACCTTGTTGCTGTCTGGAGGTAATACTTGAGTTACCACACCCAGGCCTGGGATCCCATCACCAACCACCACCTCTTACAATAACAGTCCCCTGAGTCTTTGCATTTCTTAACCCTCAGACATAGGAAAGGATCGCAGACAACACCCCACATTAACCAGAAGAGTCTATCCTAAAGACTTCCAAGCCTACTATTTGGGACATTTGGCATCGAGATTTCCCCCATGCCTGTGACATCCAAGTTGATGTTACAAATATTTCTGCACTGTGTTTCAGAGCAAGAAACAACCCAAGAAAAACCTCTCCACTTATTTAAGAAACTTCATTTTCCCCAGGAGGAGAGCAGTATATAGAGATTTGGGGCCAGATTTTGGCGAATGTGTCTCCCCAAGAAGAGTAAATAATATTTTTAAGATACATTGACCACTGGCAGATCATGCTCAAAGTCATGAACAAAGAAAGAGTGATCCCAGCTAATGTTCAAGTTTTAACAGCTCCTCGATTCTCCTGACCTGGAAACCTCAACAGCATTTCTGAGATTGAGATGAAGTCTTTCCTTTGGAGGCCTGACATCATTTATTGGGCGTGGTCTGGAATGAAGTGGCCTATTAAGCAACTGAGAAAATTGCCTAAGCCCATTTCTGGAATGGAGTCTTCAGATTTCAAATGCTCATTACTAATGCTTGAGACAATCTCCTTAATTTCACCATCCAAGAACAGTAAATAAGCTCCAATTATTGGCTGATGACAGGGGTGGTCCATTTATTCTCAGCAACTTAGAGCAACACTGGGGTTATTTTTTTTTGCCTTCTAGCAGAGCTTTTGGACCGTACTTTATGCTCTACATTTTCACTGTCCTCAGGAATAGCACACAAAAGGTCTTGGTGGTGCTCAGTCAGCAAGATATGCTCCCCTCAAAGTGAAGGCTATTCAAGGGGCAATATGGGACCGATGTTTTGAAGATGAGGATCTTTGCAGTAAGTGGCATTGGGAAACCAGAGCTAACCTCCTCTGGCTTCCCTATTACCAAGAGGCAGGGGTCCTCCAGGCTTTACGCCCATTCCTTCTTTATCTCATCTGACACCAACTGTTCTTCCCATATCACTCTACTTCTCCATGTCCAAGGGCCACACAGAACTCACACACAGGACTCTCTAATCTGGGAGTTTCCTGGAGAAGTACATAGAGTACTTGGGGAAGTACATAGGTTAACATTGGTCAGCAATATCACTCCTCAGGGAACAACCAACCCTTTCTCTAGTCTTCAGCCCCTTGGTCATGTGACCCCTTGGTCTCTGGCTCCATGGACAAGGAAGCCCATCTATTGCTCTGTCAGTCCCACCGTCTCCACACTGCTTCTGTTGCTTTATTCCAGAATCTCTGTGTCCCTGTCGCTCATGAGTTTGGTCTTGAGAAATCAAACAGATTTCTGGAACATACTTTTGACCTTGGCTTTCTCTTTCTGTTACTACTTCAAAAACAGTCCATCCTGATAGCCGGGGGGTGGAAACAAGAATGCCCTCTATTAGTATTGCACTTACCCTGTTTCCATACTCTCTTTGCCTTTGAGTCAATGCTTACTCACAGAGCCCAGTCTCGCTCCCATGGAGCTGCCGGTGGTTTTGAACTGTCAACCATGTCGATTTCAGACCAGCGTGTAACCCTGACACTACGAGAGTCCCACCCCATAATTTTGTGGGAGTTAGAGAAAGTGGGTAGAAGAGTCATATTTAAGAAAATTTACTCCATCACGTTCCTCCCAAGAAAAGAAAAGAAATAGGAGACATAATCATATTACTAGGAAATCAATGCCAAACTTGATCTGAGCTAGAAAGATCTGGTAAGTCACCCAAGGATTCCATCATCAAGAACTTGAAAGGAATGTACAAATTCCTTCCAGTTCAGCACAAGCTCCCTGCCTTTCACACATTACCAAGCTAGCCATCGTTTGGGGGCTAAGGAGACCTCATCTCACACAATTTCAATACTTGGCCTTCACAGACTGAAAAGTTTACAAAAATCAGAGAAACCCAAGATTGCTGTGACCTTGAATTTGGACTGGCAGGAGAGGTTTCCCCCAGCTGTAGAAAATGTGTCTGGAGAAGTGAAGGCTTTTGCCTTCTAAACAGTGTCTCCTTGTCTAGAACTCAGAGAAACAAGAAAAGAGAGAACAGAAGAGTAAGAAAAAGGGGAGGTTGCAAGATAAAAAAAAATATAAGCTCTTGATTTCTAAAAATAAGTTTTGGTTTTTATGTCTACAGAAATATGTGTTTCTGAAAATGTGTAGATTAAAACTTCTTGCCCCCCACAATTATTATTTTAAGAGTTCTGAGCTTTTTCTGTGAAAGATAGCCATTGCTTTTGCAACCATTCAGAATTATAACCATGCGTGGACCAGAATGCCAGCAAGCTGAGCAGAATGTTATTGGTCACGGTAAATGGGTCACAGAAGAGAGGATTTTACGTCTTTCTTTACTATTGAGCATTCGCTTGAAAGGCAACAGTGAGCGGCATGCACCAAGGAACAGATTTGGTTTGGAGAAGTTTGGGTAAAGCCCAAAGGCTGGATGCTCTCTCCTCTCATTAGAATAAAAGAGATAAAAAGGAAGATAAAAAGAAGATAAAAAGGAAAGAAATGAAGCATTCTTTATCTTATTTGCCGTCTCCTTTGAAACTATTAAATATGTTTCTCTGGGCACAGTGGGTAAGTGTTGGGCTTCCAATCTCAAGGTCAGCAGTTCAAAACCAGCAGCAGGCCTTCTACTCCATTAAAGAGTTACAGTCTCAGAGGGAATTCTACCCTGCAGGATAGGATTACTAGGCGTCAGATGGCAGTAAGTCTGAGTTACATATGATAAGGCTTAGAATGAGAAGAGCTAACCCTTGTTCTAAAGGGTTAGCAGAGTGCTGTCTCATCTTTCACAGTTAATGAGCTCTTGAGGAGGACCACTGGTTGTGGGATGCTTACACCCTGGGCTGCTAAGGTCAGCAGATCTAAACCACCAGTAACTCTGCTGGGAGAAAGATGAGGCTCTCTACTGTCATTTTAAAGAGTTACAGTCTCAGGAAACTGCAGGGACAGCTCTACTCTCTTCTCTATGGGCTCTCTGAGGAGGAATTAACTCGATGGTGGTGAGTTTGTCTGGAGTCCTTAAGTAAGGAGCACTGGTATCTCTGCTGGGTAGACTACGAAGACTACTAACTTCAAGGTCAAGGATTCAAATTCATGAGCTTCTCCAAAGGAGAGAGATGAGACTATCAGTGCCCGTAGAGATTTAGTCTCAGAAACCATACATACGTTTGCTCTGTGTCAGGATCAACTCCACTCTAGTAGTTTGGGAGGTAATTTGGGGAGCTTCTGATAGCTTGGTAGTTCATGCCCGATTTCAGAAGACAGGCTTCTGAAAGTGTAGCTCCTCTTTGAAATACATGGGGTCCCATGGGGCAGAATCAACTTCACATGAATGTTTTTGTTTGTTTTATTTTACAGTAATGTCCTCAGGTGACACAAAAGCTCTCTGTTCAGCAACTAACAGAAGGGTTGGCACTTGGAATCTACCCAGAGGCCAGTTGAGCAAAATCGAACAAAAAAACCTGATTCTCGATGTTCAAAACATCACAACTATTGAAACTCTTATGGAACTCAATTCCCTTCTGAATAACCTTGGGTCAAAATGAACACCACAAGAAAGCTTTGAACTGGTTCATTCTAGTTCAATCCTCCAGTGACCGTTTTCATGTCTACCCTCGATAAATGGTATCCAAGCCAACAGTGAAACAAGATCCCCCAGGTGATTATTATGCACCCAATTTCTTGGAAGTTTGATGGGGACTGATCAGAACTACCTGGGGAATTTTATTAACCTTAAAGACTCTGGGTGGAAACTCAAAGCAGGAGAGTCTTATGGGATAGTAGGGGGAGCAGTTTACTCTGCAGCAAAGTGTTCCACAGTGGACCTTCTTCTACGGAAGACCAGGCGATGCAAAGTGTTAATGATGGGGATTATATGGATGGTTGGACAGCCAGATAAATAGAGATGTACAGAATTTGTATTAACTCATGCAGGCAACTCCAGGTCCAAAGTAATTAGTGGCTCAAAGATATTGGAGGAAGCACAAGAAAAAGGAGAGTTGACCCCAAAAGCAATGGGCTGAGTCCCAAAGTCCCAAAGATTCTTCTTGGCTTTAATCAGAGGAATATATATATATATATATATATATATATATATATATATATATATATATCTTGTGGCAATTAGTTTTAAATTGCTGGATGATCTCTTGCAGTTGGCAATGGAAACTACAACAGGGAATAGAAATATTCATTGGCAGCTCCACTGCCACTTCAAGGGGCGGCCAAGGCACGTGCCATACCTGCCCCAGCCTGGATACGCCTTTGACTTTAATATATATATTTCCCTGATTTCTCCAGATCCCTCATCCTTTTCTTGGACCCATAGCCTACTCCCTAAGAATGTTAATTGATGGACTTATTGATAGATAAGAAAAAAGAGTGTCTAAGAATATGCAAACATCAATAAAACTTTTGGCTGGAAAGTTTGATTTCATGGCCCGAATTGAACATGCATTTCACTATTTGGATCACAGACTTTTTAAACTGCAACACATAAAGCTTTTTTAAAGCTCAAGTGCCTTTTAAAATCCCACCCTGCTAAATTTGCAGGTGATTATTCATGTTTTTATTTTAATGGATTCCATAAATCAAGTTTTGTTTTTGTTTCCCTTAGTGTATCTTTATGTTACTTATCAGGGAGTATCAACTCCCCTCCCCCCCACCTTCACACTGTCTTATGGAACACAAATCCAAAACTTTGACTATAGAATGCCAGCGTCGAGACAACCTCCCTTCCCTTTCATCCCCTCCTACCTGGTGCACCCCCCAACCCACCTCCCCCAGCCATATAATGGATTTCTCCTTTCACAGTGTCAAAAGGATCAGTAAATCATTGAGTCACCTCTTGATATGAAAGTCTTTTCATTTGAAATCATTATTGTTTTAGCCAATTGCCAAAGGAAAATACAAAAGAGCAAATAAATCAAGGAAAAATTACCACAAGTTTTTATGAAGTATGGGTGGAGTGGAAAAAGTGATCTTGGCTTAATTACCCACACTTAGTCATAAGATGCAGGAAACAGAGGCTTTAAAAAGTCCAGTTGGGGCTGTGTTTTATATACACGCGCACATATACACATATATTTTAAGGTGTTAATTTCCATCACATCATACTGTGCTGGGTTACCATGTAAAAACCGGCTGTATTTTGACCTCCATGTGAAATGTTAAAATCACACTCTTTCTTGGAAGACTCCACTGCCTTGAAGTCTTTGCTCTGCATAGCACCTAAGGAGTCTCTCTGGACAGGTATTTTGTCTACAGCCTGGTGTGAAAGAATGACCTAACGATGTTTATGGTTTGGATTGTCTTGATATCATCAAATTCTATTTTTCACCTCTCCTTGTGGCCACTACCTGAAGCTCAAATGCTCTGATCTTTATCATCTTTTTGTGCTTTTAAACCTCAACAATTATTGTTTTATGGCTTGAGCCAATCCTTTCACCCAGCTGAGTGTTCCCTTGCCTGCAGCTAACGTTGACAAGGACAAGTTATAGCACCTCCATTCAATAGGAATCACTCATCATCTACTTCTCTTTATGAACTGTGTAGACATTAAACTTGATTTTCTTCCTTGTCAATCGGGGATTTTCTTCCTTATCCAAAATCAAACCCACTGTCTTCAAGTCAATTTTGACTCCTATTCATCTCTCTAGTACAGAGTAGACCAGCCCAGGGGTTTTTCCAAGACTGTAAGTCTTTGAGGAAGTTGACTATCATGTGTTTCTCCCATAGAGCAACTGGTGAATATAGACTGGTATGTGTTTAGTTATCCGCTAACCTCTAGGGACTGCCTCAGAATCAATTACCATGAAATGGATTCCTATCTCTGACTTCCCTGTGTGTTTCAGAGTAGAACTAACCTTGGGGTTTCAAGCTGTGACCTCTCAGAAGCAGTATGTGTGAAGCCTTGTTTCATAGGTTCTTTGTTGGTTCAAACTATAAGCTTTTCATCAATCCAAGCATATGACTATCTTCACCAGTCAGAGACACAGACATATGCTCATTAGAGTTGATTGAGAAAAAATTAGATATAGCAGGCATATGTCACAAAGAATGAAAAAAAGGCATCGTTCACTTAAAATGATGGCCTGACAGTTGGAATTTTTGTTGGTGTGAGCTGTCTAGTTGACTATGACCCCAGCAGAACTCTAGACCAGTAGAGTACTGTCCCATAGAGGTTTCTAAATTGTCATCATCCTTGTAAAAGCACATCTTGAGTGGGTTCAACTCATGAACCCTTTAGTTGACCATTGAATACTTAACTCTCGGCCACTGGAGCTTGCAGTTGGAAAGTTGAATTTCTATGGGTATTCAAACTCCAGAAATCAATCTACTTTTCATTTCATCTACATACATAATTAATGAAGTTTGTTTCAAAGGGAGTACTCTTGGCATGGGAATAGGGTTGAGAAATATGTCTGGTGGAGGCATCTCTGGCCTCTGCTTTTTAGAATTAGGGAAGCCAGAGGAGATTATATAATGCCATGCCATTTTCACACTAGCATTTTGTGCAACATCGTGTATGCTTAGTGGCATATATATGTATATGTACATATATATAGGAAATTTAAAACATTTTTATTCAACCCTGTGGCTAAATGGATCCTATAATATAGGCTACCTTGTTTGTTTGTTGTTATCTGTCCTTGGAGAGGACAGATATCTTTCATGGAGCTAGTTACAATGAATGGTAAGATGATTATAGTAAGATTAACTTTTTATATCTATATTCAAAGATGGAATTGTATGAGTCATTGTTCTAAACATTGCCATAACACTAAGGGTAATGTTAGTATGAGGTAAATGGGATGTATTTTCTAACTTCATGGTCAAAGTCAAGCCATGACCTAGGGTCTATGATGAGTGGCTTTTACATTGAACAGAGCTAGAACTAAAAAATACATATTTAGCAAATTGTTCTTCCATGTGTAGACCCATGAGAAAAGAGCCCTGGTGGAAAGTATTTTGAAGATAGAATAAAAAGAAGTCTGAATAGTCTCAGAGATTGGAACATGATGAACAATATTTTCTCAAGTCTGAGGTGACTGAAGAGCAGTGTGGATTTAGAGGTCAATGTCAGCATGGAAATAAGTCTTGCCCTCTTGAGAATTCTGCCCCGTGGTAAGCAAATTACTCTCCTTGTTGTTGTTGACCTATCCCTACAGTGCCCAAACCAACATGAGGTCAATTGAACTGGCTGTACGTGGAGGTTTCAAGAAGCACACTATCTTTTCCAAATTGTGTCCTTGTTGACCAGAGAGTCATATTCCACGGTAAATGGCCAAACCACATAAAGCGAGTCAACTTTCAAGAATAGCCTATGAGAAATCATCAAGCATTGACTTTGAGATGACTGAAATGACATAATAAACAAACATAAATAAGTTCAACTTTTATAGCCTGACGTAGTGTCTTTGCTCCCAGGGGTTTCTGGGAAAAATTTCAATAACTAGAGAAAAATATCAACGGTTCTTTCTTTATCCAGGCTTTGAAAATAATGGTTAGGTGGGGTCCTTTCCTCTCATATTTTAAGAAGAAAAGGAAAAGCTGCTTTTTTTCCAGTACCATAGGCACTTTTAGATAAATACAGTTTGGCAAGTTCTTATATGACATTCATGTTTCTATACAGGGAAGGGGAAAAACCCATTGCATCGTCTCAAGAATATTTAATTCAAACCTGAATTTGGAAATAAAGGCAAAGGGTCATTGGAAATATAATGCCCCTGAGATTTGAAGGTACCTATGTTCTATTAATTTACAAAATAATAGCTGTCTCCCCTAAATTCTGTCAAGTTTAGGGCCACAGACATAGGCCAGCCCAGAATGCCGTTTTTATTTTTATTCCCACTAAAAAATAAGGTTATCACTTTAACAACACATTTCCACTTTTCTCTTGCTTAATTTTAAATCATTCTGTTAAATATTATGTCAAAACTTTGAACTAGGATACCTGTTATGTTAATATTCTGAACAGCTTCCCTGTGAGTTATATATTCCATTCTCATTTGTGATTAGAACTATTTTACGAAATTTTGAAGATGAGAGAAATTGAAAGGAAAGGAAACTTTAGATAAGGAAACAAGGGAGAAAGATTGCATTTGTAAAAGGAAACTTCTGTTTTTGAAAAGAATATGAAAGCTAACCCAGAACCCCCAAATTCTGAGATGATTCAGATTTCTTTATAACAATATTAGAAAAAAGTGGAAACAGAAAGACTTCACCTGGAAATCAGAGATGAAATTGATTCCTGTGTTGTTTTTGTTAATTCTGCACTGAAACTTTCAGCTCACTATCTCACTTATTAAATCAATTTTCTATACAGGAACTCCAGAAGAGATCAAGTCTATCATAAACAAAAGAGAGAAACAACCTTGTCAGGGTGTCATAGTCTGTTACAGCAGAAAAAGATAAATGGGGAATTTAAATATATAAGGAAATTTAATTTTATGCAAAATTAGTATCAAATAAAACATCATCAAAGAAAAGGTCAACTGAAACCAAGATCAAAACCACTAATTAAATGTAACAAGATTTTTTAATTGGGTGCTTAGAATCTGCATACTTTCCACATCCTATACTCATAGGAATAATCCCTTATTTCGTCCTTCCTTCCTTCCTTTCTTCCTTCCTTCCTTCCTCCTTTCATTTTCTCTCTCCTATCTTTTAATGTACAATGCAACCAGTGAGAGTCTGCACTCAAAAAGGCTGCCTTATTTTTCCTGAGTTTGATCTTTTCTGTCTCTGACTTCTGTACGGTTTGAACAGAAGATATCTGCATTTTCTTTCTGATGGATTTTTGCCTTATATAGCTCCAACCTTAATAGATTTTACTCTTCTTCAATCTATTTTTCAATGTGTAAAGAAAGAACTGTATAGTATGTTTCCCTCCCCCTTTCAAGAATGTCTGTCTAGATGCAGCTGAAAATTATGAAATATTTCCATGCATTTATCCAATGGAAAACTGGTGGTGCAGTGGTTAAGCTTTTGGCTATTCATCAACAGGTTGCAGGCTGCACCCACCCTTAGGCCCCATGGGGGACCAGATTGATGGGTTCCTGTCAAGATCACAGCCTAGGGCCTCCCATGAGACAATTCTACCCTGTTACAGGGTGGTAAAAAGTGGACATCTAGCTAGCATTCTTTTTTTTACCTAGCACGCACTCTAAAGCAGCGCACACAAATACAAAAGTATAAACATGATTGGATGAAAGTCCAAGATAGGTTGTTTAAGTCATGAAATATACATATACATATCCTTAAGAAACATCCTCCAACTTTGCAAAAACTGTATGGAGTTTATCCTTTACAGGTTTTCTTGAAATTATTTAGTACCAATACCCATCTGTTGAAGAATGACTACTTCATGGAAAGAACAAATTATTACATGCTGGAGACCCAAAGTCAGAAGATTTTTCCATTAGCGTGTATGGGTCTTTATACTTGACAATCCTAGGGTCTTTCCACAAAATCATTCTTGTAAAGATCTGTTATCCTGATATTAACTATTAATAATGCCACATTTTCCTCTGAAAGGGTCCCAGTTTGTATAGTAGATTATATATGGGCACCCACCTTTATATCAAGTATGAGGCGTGGCTTAAGAATTCATTAAGCTTAGTTTTGTTTTTAATTTTTACAAACCAGTAACATAGTGAGTAGACTATTAAATCTTATTAAATTTGGTAAAGGCCATTTGTTATGCACACACACCTCCACTGCAGACCTTATGAAATAAATGTGTTTAAATAAAAAGTAATGAAGTTTATTCTGCCATGAGTAGGCTGGTTCTCATAGAGAGATTTGTTGAAATGAGATATTTGCATCCATATGAGTACTTCCATTCCTAACACAACCCTAAGATCATGCTGAGTCAAGCTAGAAGAAACTCAAGGGAAACTTTCAGTACTTGATAGCCAAAACTTATCTTTAATCAGAGACAGCATTCACAGTCTCAACACTGATTTTAAGTCCGAATGACTTTTAAGTGGCTTAAGTAAACAGCTACTCTTAAGGGACACACATTTTGTTTATTATGTTGAATCATAATTGTTTGTTTACTGTTCGTCTCCTCTTTAAGCGCCTTGGGTACTTAAGGGCAACAGCCTCCTCTTATTCATCAGTGTGTCCCTAAAAGTCTAGTACAGTACTTTGGATTTATTAGGCACTCAGTAAATATTTGTCGAATCATAATTTGTGTGAAAAAAATAAATGAGTCCCCAGTCTTCGAGTCTTTGAAGACAATTCCAAAGCAGATTTTGCACACTGGAAAATGTGCTGAGAATTGTTTTGAAAGAAACAACACTCATACACATGTGTCAATCCAGATACACTTACTTTTAAGGATCGCTGGGGTGTAAACATTCCGCACTCTGCTGAGAGATGTTAGTGGTTCAACCCCCTCAAACACTCCACAGGAGAAAATATTTCAAGGTATATTCTCCCGAAGCTCTCCAGTCTAGAATACACCTTGATGAGCCTGTGAGTCTGAATTGGCTTACTAGGGTGCAACAACATTTCACTTGCTCTTTAAATCCTATCAGTGCCCACTGAGAGGAGACCTGGGCTGCGCAAAGGGTTTAGTATTTTCTTACTAAGCAGAAGCTTGACAGTTTGAATTCCCCCAGAGTGTCTCTGAAGAAAGGCAATCTATGTGAGAGAGACCATGGCCATTGGAAACCATCCAACTGTTCTATTCAGATGCACAGGGGGCACCATGAGTCAAAGTCCACTCAACTGAAACTGATTTGGGTTTGAAGTTTAGTGTCCAAATGTAATGAACTGATGCCCTACCCCATATCAGGATACTGTCCCCTGCCTTTCATGACTAATTTCAGTTCAGTGCTAGAAATACGTCTGAACTAACTGGGGGACTCAGGGAAGGGACACTCACTGACAACATTAGCTATTCAAAACATGTCTTATGGAAGAGCAATATCAAGATGCCCTGGTAGCTTGTGATGAATGGAGCCTACCTCAGATCTAGGTTAGGACTCACAGCAACCTTCTGTACAACAGCTTGCAACACTGCTTGTGCCTGAGAGACCATTGATGCAACCACTGTGTGAGTTCATCTTATTGAAGATCATCCTCTTTTCACTGACCCCTCTACTTGACCAAGCATGGTGTCCTTCTCCAGGGCCTGATCACACCGGATAACACATGTCCAACGTATGGGAGGCCAAGTCTTGTCATCCTCAGCTCTAAGGAGCGTTCCAGCTCCTTCTTCTAAGACAGTTCTCTTTGTCCTTTTCCCACTCTGTGATGTCCAATACTTCTTTGCTAGTACCATAGTTCAAATGCATTGATTTCCCTTAGGTTTTCCTTAGTCAAAGTCCAGCTTTCAGAGCCGTAGAAGGTGACTGAAAATACCAGGGCTTGGGTCAGGCGCAATGTAGTTCTCAAAGTTATATCCTCACTTTTCAACATGTTAAAGGTATCTTGTGCTACTGTGTCAACATGTGCATTTTACTAATCAGGCAAAATGCCCATCATGTATATGCACATCGAGCTCCAGATTCTCTTCACAATATTTAAAGTTTGATTGTTGATAGAGTGTTTCATAGGTTCTGTGAATTCCAGGTGAACAGAATTTGAAAGGAGTGATGCCTGTGGTGCTTAGTAGTCATCAAGCTGATTTTGACTAATGGCAACAGCTTGCAGATGTCAGACGAAGGCTGTCTTAATGTTTTCAAAGCAATGATCTTTCAGAAGCACATTCCCAGGCCAGTTTTTGAAGGTGCCTTATGGTAGGTTAAAACCCCCAAGTTTTTTCAATTAGTATTTGATTGTGTTCAAGGTGAAAGTTTACTCAGAAAAATTCGTTCCCATTGAACAGCTTCTACACAAATGATCCAAAAGATGATGCCACGGATCCTTATTCATTCCTTTCTGGTTGTACCATGCCCAGAGCTCTAGGTGCTGCGCACCCTCACTTTCTCATCTGCCCTTTAAGATTGTTTTAACCCGTTGGTCTCCTAAGATGACTTTTCGTAGGAAAAACGAGAGGAATGGGTTTTTATTTTTTAATTTAATTAGGTTGTTTATGAACCAGTCTCTTATTTAGCTAGATTTATGATCTCAAGGAATATGTTTTGCTGATGTTTTAAAGTGATTTTCCTGGTAACGGTCCCTGGGTGTTACCTTGTCTCAAGTAGTCCACTAAGTCTGCACTTCTTGAGAATCTGAGTTCTGATTCACATTTCTCTCCCATTCTATAAGAATTTTCCTCTCATGGCCCAGATAAACCTTTCAGCTAATACTCTACTACCTAACCATTTACATCACCCAGGGACTCCGGAGAAAAGGGGTATTAGTATTCTTAAATGACATTTGTCTTGGAATATTAGCAGTTAGGAGAGATGCAGATCTGTTTAGATTAAACCCTAAAATAAGGTGACCAGACATCCTGCTTTTTAACAATTTAACAACATCCTGCGGCACTTTAAAATTAAAATAAATATATTATAATACTATTTTTGCATTCTATGAACATTTTTGTTACCCCAGTTAGACCAAATATTTAATCAAGGAATACACACACACACACACACACACACACACACGGTCAATGGTATTCTACTTAAAATCTGGTCACTTTACAGATGGAATAAAATTCTGTGCTCTTTTTAGACAGAATAGATATCAGTGCTGGTAGAGACTGGAACCAACATGACATTTTCTCTTGAAGAGAGTTCTGTAAGGGTGGAAAAAAGACAGGCCAGCCTTCTCATTCTGCATTTGGGAACACACAAGCATGTGTGTGTCCTCTCTCATGCACAGCTACCCATCCGTTTGTGCCTCTTGCCTTCCTCCGAGGAACTTGATGTGGCTAACCCAAGTATCCTGGCTATTCTCTGGGTAGTCGTGTTTCTTTTAATGATGTGGTTAAACTTTAACTTCAATGCCCTCATTAGTAACTTGAATATCTTACGGTTGTCCGGAGGGAAATTGATCTTAACTGAAAATAACTGCTTTTGACATGCGTCGACCTTGTTAACCTCACAGGTAAGAAGTCACTGAGAAAATGAATGGATGTTGCTATGGCAGGAAGCAATGTGCTGTGCATGAAGTTATGATGAGGTTCAGCTGTTGGTTTCTCTCATGGAGCTAGACTGGAGTTTCTGGAAAACTGACACACACACACACACACACACACACAAGTTAGCCTATCAGGATGACTGGGACATATAAATGGACACCCTCATAAATGCCCTAGACATAGCACCCAGGAGTAATCAACATCACATTGACACAAGCATCACTCTTCTTAAGTGTGACTTTTAGAAAACTGTCTGCAACTTCTGGCTTCAGAATGCTAGTCTTGTAACTCCAAAACCCAAACATGTGCTTATTTGCCTTTTGTCTTCTATGAAAAAATATTAGGGTTAAAATATACATAACAAAACATACGCCAACTCAACAATGTCTACTAGAATAATTCAATAGCCAATACAGCGTTCAGAATAAAAGGCAGATTACATCTTGACTACAACAGATCATTTGTAAATCTAATATCATTCTAGAAAATTATAATCATGTGGTGGTGCCTCTCTGTATGAAAGGCTCTGCAATCAATTTTTGAAACCAACTGGAGAATTTTCTAGAGACATTAGGCTGGATTCTCTTTTCCACAAATGATCCATACTGTTATCTTGGGTACTATTACCTCTTATCTCAATGCTCACTCCAATGAAATCAGGTCTGCAATGTATTGATCATACCCTTGTATGCTTCTGGCATCTGTTTTGCAAACATTCTTTCTGTGCTTTTTTCGTCTTTGCCTTTCTGTGTTTATTCTAATTAGAGATAAGTCATTGGTCTGGTCTATCACCTCCAGGGTCCCTCTAAATTCTTTTTCTACATGACACGTGCTGAAAATACTAAATGCAAAGAACTCATGATGTTACAGACACAATTCATTGTTGGCTGTTTTGATATTTCATGTGAGAATTTCTGGGATATCCTGGATATGACTCAGGTATCAAAGTCATCCAAGTTAGTGGTAAAAATTTATGAAAGTGAAACACTAGCTTTGCTTTTTTTTAACCCTGTGTGCCTCTTTAGTGAAAGACAGGGTGAACAGATAATCTGAGAAATACCCATTCTTTTTTACCATTGTGGACTAGCCTTCTTCCCTAATCCTGGTACATTCAAATAGTCCTCTCTCCCAATTCCTAGCTGTCAGCATCCCCTAAAGCTACGAAAGCAGTCTATGTTAGCATGGACTCTCTGGGAGGTGAAAATCATTAGCACTCTAGGTGAGGGGGTTGGGGGAGGGCAGCAGATGATACCTGGAAGTCGAAGATTCAAAGTCATCCCTGGCTTTCTCCAAGAAATGCATGGTGACCTACTTTGAAAACTTCAGCTTTTGAAAATGCTATGGATTCTAGTTCTACTCAGACACGCATGGGCCACCATGATGCTGAATCTATTCAAGGGCGACTGCTATTGGTAAGAAAATGTCTAACTTCCAATAATATTCTAACATTTTGTCTCAGTATTGAGTGCTTCTGAAAATTTGGAGTAAAATCCACAAGTGTTTATAAATCAGATGGTATGATTGCTGGGATTAGTTTCAAAATGTTTCACCAAAAATGAGTTTGAGGGTTGAGCCCCGGTGGTGTAGTGGTTGTGTGCAGGACTGCGGCCCACTGGAATGGAGGTTCAATTCCAGCTCCACAGGAGCAAAGGCTGGGCCTCCTACTCCCACCACCAGAGGGCAGTGATGCCTAAAAAAAAATGAATTTGAAGCATCATTAAAATCCCTTTTTGTTTTGTTTTGTTTTGTATTTTGTTTTTTGGGCAGTGTGAGTAATCACATACGAAAGTAAACACAGAGAGGAAGAGTTAGGTGTCAGCTCTGCAATACAGATGAGGGTGGCGAGGAAGGATCCCACCCTTGATTGCTACTCTCCAAATCCCCAATTACATGAAGCACTAAGCAAATAATATTACAACTTTATCTGGTTATGAATTGGGCCAGCACCCTCTTGAACATTTGTATCAGTTTTACCAAGGACAAAATGCACTTCATACGTATTAAGAGTGAAATATTCTGTCTTGATTCAGACCTACATTTTGCTGTGTAATTATGACCCACATTATCTCTCCAAATACAATGAAGTAACTCCAAGGTATTAGCAATTCATCCGCTCCCTTAGGCTCATGAATTTAGTTTATTTTTAATGCCCTATATATTACTTAAGATAAATATAAATATAGGTACAGACTCAATTGATCAGTCTGGAATAAGAAAATATGCTAATGATTGGGATTCAAAGTGACTGTAGAAAAATATCACTTATGCCCCCCCTCTCCAGCTTCCATAATTTTCACCAACCTCCCCCTTATTGCAGATCACCTTCTGCTCTACCCATGTTAACATGTCTGCCTATCCTCTTGCCTAGGAATTCTCTTCCTTGCCCCTACCAGTTCTAGGGATCATTGAAGAATCTTTCTTTTTGTGTATAAACTTTTCCTGGACGTTTTGTCATAGTGGTCTCATTCAGCATTTGTCCTTTTTTATTGATGGAGGTCACTCACCATTATAAATTTAATCCTTTCATTGACATTCAATTCATGTAATTTGATGGCTTATTCATATTTAAAAGAGTTCTGCAATCATCACCACAGTAAACTTTAGAATATTGTACTTTTTCCTTGTATTCATTACTGTTAGCTCCCCCAATTTGCCTCAACATTTCCTGCCATAACTATAAGAAACTGCTAAATTAATCCAACTTATGTCTCTGTAAAGGTACTTATTCTGGATTTCATATAGACAAAAATATTTTGTAAATCTATAATAAAAATAAATCAGAAAAAGACTCAATCAAAAAAGAAAGCATGGGCTAAGCCCCGGTGGCATAATGGTTGTGTGTGGGACTGTGGCCCACTGGGTTGGTGGTTCAAATCCAGCAGCAACTCTCAAGGCGCAAGGTTGGACCTCCCATTCTCACCATAGGGCAGTGATGCCCCCCACCCCCAAATAACAAATAGCAAAACAAAACAAAAAAGAAAACTGGAAGTATTTAAAACCAGAACAAATTAAAACTGGGTCAAAAGGGAGAGCAAATGATAAAGTGTTGAATTTTAACCTGATGTATTGATACATTTTACAATGCAATCTGCTTGACAGCAAAGCTCTCATACTTGGTCAATGTTCAGAAGGTATTTACCACAGGCTTAATCCACGTTGGTATCCCGCAGATGGATTTGGACTTTTGTTGTCATCCATAGCCCTCTGCAAACTAACTAGGTGCCCAGAATTTAAGTTCTAATGCCATTCCCTCCTCTGGCCTTTGATTATATTATTAGCTATCTTTGCATCACACAGCCAGATGAACATCTTTTATGTGGACTTAGCTGTCACCTTACTTACATGGAAGCTTGTTTTATGACCTGTCTTAATCAACAGGCCTAGTTCTATTTTTGTGAGTGAGCATTATTGAAAGTTTTTCCCTATCTCCAAAGATTGCTTGCTTAGAAAATGTCCAATCACTTACAAGTCAGCAATCTGTGTATTTTAGTCCTAAACATTCATATCCTTTGGTCAACAGTATTTTAGATTCTAAACATTGGCTAAATTAGTGACACTATTAATAGAATGATCATCAGTCTCATGGGAATGACCTATAATATTCCCCAATGAAATAAGGATGTATCTATAGTGAGCCAGGGACATGCGGAGACCATAGATACCAGCATCTATTCTTAGCTCACATCTAATCAGAGCCCTCATCTAAGAACAAGTAGCCTTATTCAAAACTTGTCCTCACAAGGAAATCACTGAAGATGTAGCTGTGATGGCGGCAAGATGTGGTAAAGAAGTCAGATGGTGTGATGTCCAGCAATCAGGCAGAATAGCATCTGAGATCTCCATTATCTTTTAATTTCATTTAGACAGAAACTTTTTGAGCCTATGCTATATGTAAATATGGTAAAGTAGAAGATGAGCTTAAAAGAGGAAAACCATCAAGGATATAGATTGGCACAGTAGTGCAACCATGAATTTGAACATAACAGTGATTTTGAGGATGATACAGGATCAGGTCGTGTGTCTCTCTAGTGAACATAGATAGGGTCACTATCAGTTTGGAATGGACTCAATGGTACTTACCAACAACCTCAAATTTACATGTGCCATTCTTCAACTGAAAATGCCCTCTTTCCCTAAGTAAGTTCTTTTGGAGGTATTAGTAGATGTTGTTCATCCTATTATGAGAAATATGATGTTTTAGTATATAGATAAATATACATTTCTGAAGAGGGTCAGCCAACGGTGTTTCAAAATATTAGATGCCAATTGCAAAATGACTTTATTACTCAGGAGCTATTACTACTCTTCTTGCTCAATCCCTCTGAGCCAAATTATAGAAACCGAGGTACATTCAAAAATGCAAATTTTTATGGGTATTTTCTAAAGACGATACATCTTCTACCTCTGGAACATTGATGGTATAAATGGGAGCAGAGAGTTGCTTAAAAACTTAAGTCTCCCAGGACAGATGAGTCAAGGATCAATCTATGTAGGCACCAGGTGCCTGGTCCATGCTGATACCAGTATACTCAACAAAGTCCAACTAAGTCCACTGCCGTTGAGTCAAGTCCTTGATTCATAGTGAATATTCAATGGGACTTTCTGAGAAGATGAATCTTTGCAGGAGCAAATCACCTCCTCTTTCTCTGGTGAGATACCAATAGAAGGCATTGGGAATTTAAGCCTAAAAGTGGGCATTTTTCTATGATACGAGTCTCTGTGTGATACCACTAAGTACTTGAAACATACCTGACACACTATCCTTGTTTTTCTAGAACTAACAATCTGAGATATGCCAGTAGCAAATCATTTTCTCACTGTTAATTGCATTCTTTCAAGGAGGAGGAATGTTCACAAATGTAATGTAATTGTATTTTTCCAGCCACTCCAAGGAAAGCAGTGGCTTACGTGGGTTGGCACCTGGGAGACCAAATATTGTTTTTACTTACGTGAATTAGCAATTATGGATCGAGAAAGAAATGTCAGGACCAACTGAGACCTGATGCCTAGGTGGTGTTTATCCAGGTTGGACATAATGTGGGCCAATGGAAAGAAACTAAATTATATCTATCCTTAGGGTTTCTTTCCCTCACTCCCAACTATTTTATGAAGGTAATTAGTACTTTTCGGTAATTGGACCTCACGCTCTCTCTGGCTTTTGTCCAAAGTGAAAGGTATTGCTGCAGAAAATCTTTGAGCCTCACAGAGGAGCGATTCCTGTTCAAGGACTGTCAAATTAAAGTCGGTCCTTTCGTTTCTGACCTAAAATGTCTTTTCTGGAGAACAAGAGAGTCTAGTTGCTGGAGTTGATGAGAAGTTGCCTTCCGTAGGTTCAGACATGTGAGCAAAGAGTGGTGTGATCATTTTGTTGTTGTGGGGGGCCCTCAAATGTACAAGAGCAGAATGCCTCAGCTCTCTCCTGCTGCTGGGTTTGAACTACAGACCTTGAGGCTAGCAAACCAAAATATAACTCGTTTTATACCACCAGGGCTCCTGGACCTCTAAACCAGGGCTCCTGGGTCTCTGGGGGCCCTCAAATGTGTTACAACTTATATCAACCTTATTGATGATGGGATACAACACTGCCTGGTCTGGCACCAGGCTCATAATTGTTGATGTATTTGAACCCATGAATTCAGCCCCTCTGTTAATCCATCTTCTTAAGGACCTTTATCCTTTGTCACTGAACCTCTCCCACACATCTGGTCTCCTTCCAGTGACTAGACTCTCCTGAGATCACGTCTGGCCTATGTAAGATCCAGTGTCCCCACCCTTGCTTTGAAGGAACTCTTCTTCCAAGACAGATCTGTTCTTCTGGGAGTCCAAGGTTCTTTCTGAATTCTTTGCCCACACTACAGCTCAAATGCAGCAATTTCCCTGGCATCTCGCTTAATTTGGTATCTAATTTTCACATGTGTAAAACAATTGAAAACACTGTGGCTTGGGTAAGACACACCTTAGCCCTAAAAGTGACACTTGTGCCTGTCCACACTCTACAGAGTTCTTGTACAGCAGAGGGACCCAATGCAGTGCTTCCTTTGGTTCTTTGATGACTCTTTCCATGAATGTTGATGGAAGAGGATCTCAGCAAAATGAATTTTTAGACAACTTCAGCCATTCCTCCATGTTTCATGTATTCATAGGAAGCGGGAAAAAGAGATGATCCAAACCGGACAGAAGCAAAATGTTCCTATGGGGTATGTGGATTTTATAGTGCCTGATTGGAAATTCAGACTTCCCTCAATTACAGGCAAGCCTAACTTCTTTCACTGGAACCACACTGGGCTTGCCATATCTTGTCTTCCAAAAGTTGAAAAGAAAAAAAAAAATCCACCGACAGAACTACTAGCAGTTCAACTGCAGGTTACAGACTTTTAGTCAACCAGAAACTGACAGTCACTATAGAGAGGGGATTAACAGCCTGGTTGATCTGTTTTCTTTAAAAAAAAATTTATAATATGCTCTGGGAATCTTTTATTTTTTTGTTTCTTTAAATTTTTATGATTTACACAGACTGAAATTTTAGCCATGTAGGCAGTAATGCAATTCTTACAACATACAGAGTCATAAAATGTTAACTGTTGGCCATGTATGATTCAGTTATCTCAACAATATATTCCCAGTAACTTATCTCAATAATATATTCCCAGTGACTTACAGGCATGTCCACCATCAGCACTGTGCTTGGAGGCAACTCTTCTTGATAGCAGTAGTCACTACTAGTCATGTGTGCTTATTAAACTATGGATATGCATTTTACGTGTAATGAAAGTGTGTTAGTCTGGACTCTCTAGTTAGTCACTGTGTTAGTCTGGACTCTCGGGAATTAAAACCAGTGGCTTCCCTGTAAATGTCTATAGAAAGAAGTGTATATTAGGAAATGGCTCACATGTTTGAAGAGCTGTGTAGAAGTTCTACACAGTTGTAGAATTTGCATATGTTCAGCTCTGGTCAGGTCTGTGAGTCAGTTGTTCGCTTGAGGCTTCTCCTGACTTGTGCGCCTACAGGAGCTTATGAGCATGAAACAGGAAGATGCAGCAAGAGGGGTAACGCAATGCTGAATGAATCTGAGATTGGCTGAATGAATCCAAGGTTGGCAGTTTGCTGATGGTCCCTGGGGTCAACAGGTGATATATAAGGAAGTCAAGGCTGAGCCCCGGTGGCGTAATGGTTGTGTGCGGAAATGGGGCCCACTGGGATAGAGGTTCAATCCAGCAGCAGCTCCACAGGAGCAAAGATTGGGCCTCCTACTTCCACCACCAGAGGGTAGTGATGCCCAAAAAACAAACAAAAAAGAAGTCAAAGAATCATATGCAGGAGCCAAATCCAGCAGAAGTGAGCTAGTTTCCACAGTGTCAATCTATACTAAACATAGATCACATCCCAATGAAACCTCCCTCCATTTCATCAAGGCGTGACCAGACTAAGGAGGCAGGACTCCATCCATAATTGTTTGGCAATTTCCTAAAAGATTATAGCCTGACCAAGTTGTCACAAAACCTAACTATCATGGTAAAATTGTTTTTATCTTTAGATTACAAACTACCAGTTCAAATATAGCCTGTATAGCAGTGGTTGTCAACCTTCCTAATGTCACGACCCTTTAATACAGTTCCTCATGTTGTACCCACCCTCCACCATAAAATTATCTTGTTGCTACTTCATCAATGTAATTTTGCTACTCTTATGGATCCGGTGACCCCTGTGAAAGGTTCATTCGACCCCCAAAGTGGTTGTGACCCACAGGCTGAGAACTGCTGCAGAATAGTATTTTCTACATAACTAAATTAAACCAAACACAATGCTGTGATGTTGGTTTAGATTTATGATGACCTTATGGGGCAGAAGAGAAAACCCACAAGGTGAGTCCAAGGCTCTAAATCCTCATGGGAGTTGTCTGCCTCCTGTTTGTCTCTTGGAACAGCTAGTGGGTTGGAACCCTGACTTTCGGTTAGCAGCTGAGCCCATAATCACTGCACAATCAGGGCCCCTTCTTTTAGATAGTACTATGATGGCTAGAAATAATTAAAATAAAATAACTTATTAACTCTCATGTTATAATGTAATTAGATGCATTCATTCCATCACCTACCCATCCATCCATTTATTTAAGGAACCATTTTTTTGTGGTTTGGTGTGGACTCAATTCATTGTTTGCATTCTTTGGGAGAGAAATGGTTTAAACCTCCCTTCTATTCATTCCAGTGGGAATTTCTGCTGAGAATTTGCACGTCCGCCCCAGATCTACTGAATCAGAATCTACATTTAACAAGAACTTCAGGTGACTCTTAGGTCAGCATGGGGGGAGAAATATGGTTTTCTATTTATTGGGACATGCAAATTCTCAGCAGGGATTCCCACTGGAATGAACCTTTGAAAGTCCTGGTTAGGCAGCTAGATAAATAGGTCAATAAGGACTTACACACTAGATGGGATGTAGTTGATTCCCTCTCAGATTAAACTCAGCTGGCTCAGAGTAGAACTTTGTTCCCCTGGGTTTCCAATGACTGATATTTTGGGCATAGTGAATAAAGTTACAACACCCCGCCTCCACCCTGGCCTCCGTATTCTCCCCAAGAGCCTCTGGGTTAGCAGCTGAGGCCTTTAGCTGTGTGCCTCATCCATAGCCTCAGGATTGGGTAAATCTTATAAAAGCACAAGAAACCCAAAATACATAAAATTAGACAATTAAGAGAAAGGACGGGAAAAGAGAAAAAAGAGGTACCATTTCTATTATTCTAAAAGAGCATCTCTGCTCAAAATAATAAAGGTAACAGAAAGAAACATTATAATATGTGGAAGAAAATGGGGGGGAAAGGCTAGGGTTAAGGACCCTCTGGATATTACTTTCTTTGTTTTTAATACGTGGATTATTTTTATATTTAATACATGGATCGTTCGTAATTGTTTTCTTGTGTGTGTGTGTTTTTGCACTTGTTTTTTGTTTTTACTCCCCTGCCGCCACTGGCTTTAGTTTTTTATTGTGAACTGGGGGACAATTTACAGAGTAGATCAAGTTTCTATCCCACAAGTCGGACATAATTGTTTCAGATCATTGATTGCAGTCCCCCAATTGATCTTTCACTTCTCCTGCTTACTTCTTCCCTGTGTTTCCGGTTTCTATTTCTCCTTCTCTCCTAACTTTTCTGAGTGTTAACTCATTTGCTTTGGGCAGCTCACTGTCACTCCTTGTAGCCAGTTGGTGGGCTGAGCAAATCCTCAACCTTGCATGTGCCTTTCATTCCCTTGCAGGCCTTGGCAAGATGTGTCAATGAGATTCAACTGGCCTGGGAGGAGGGCTGGGATTCAGTCTGTCGAGCATCATCCTGCTGATGTGGCTGGTCCATGAACCAAACTTCCAGTAGCAAAATTCTCAAGTTCAGCAACCAGCAAACACAATGTCATGAGTTTGCATTTATTGAGGGTTGTGATTTAGCCCATTCCTCTTTACTGTTTTCAGACTTCCCTGCTTTTTAGTTCCCTGTGCTGAGCACTCAGCCTTCCCCCATGCTCTCTCTGCTTTTTATAGAGTGCTGCGTGGTCCTTCCCACCCGATCCATTTGTGCCACAAGCCTTTATTGGGCTACCTGACGTGGCTATTCTAAGTCTTTGGCGATGTCTTAGGCATCTACGATATAACCGACCTTCCAGAAGTGAGCTGTGCACGTTCTAAGGAAACAGGCTGCACAGGCCAATCACACATGCCACAGTAAAATACTTAAACATGAAGACAGATCCAGTTTGCTACATTACCGAGGATTCCAGGAATAAGAAAATAGAGTGACTCGGGCCTGAGCCGTTAATAAATCCAGGTCCTGTAGGAGAAATACTGCCCCCTCGATAGCACCCTCTCACTGTACACCTCATTATTACAGAACCCTGCCCACATGACCAACTTTCTCTGAGAAGAACTCTGTGGTGTTTTTTTCCTCAATTGCTCTTAAATCAGAGAGGGCAGAAGAAATAAAATGAGGCCATTGAATTATCTCTTTTAGCATGGGCAATGTGTGAGGAGAGCGTGGGTGGAGGGTACCCCTTCTGCGGACTGGACATCCGAAGCCCCTGTAATTACAGACAAAGACACTTTGCTTTGGCAGCTCAGGAACACGAAGGGGGCGGGGTGGGGGGTGGGGAGAGAGACATGCATACACATAAGCAGCTCCTTGGTGTGTTCCTCTGGGCTGCCATACAATTAATTAGGCCACAGTTGTTTATTTTGCGACACTTAACTAGAGACCTTCTTGAGAGAGGCCTATGCTTGTGGTTTGTCCTGATGCTGAGTGTGGGAAACCTTTGTGTAATTGGATTGACCGTGCGAGTCGTGGTCTCCGCGTGTGAGTTCTCTAAGCAGCCCAGACACCGTGGACATTCACATGGAGATGAGGTTAATTACACAGCAGAGATGGATCTAATGGCCGCACCTGCCGCACTACAACAAGCTCCCTTTAACTCGGTTTCACAAACAATTATAAAGAGCAGCTGCATTCATTTCCACAGTTAGCGTTAAACAATCTGTAGTGGTCCCCCAACAGAATAGAGGTGCAGGGGGTCAGGCTGCTAAGGGAGCGCATTCTTCCGGTTCAGATGCCCGGTCTTAGCCACCTGCTAGCTGTGCTAATCAGGGAGCCCGGGGCACAGATAGGGAGTCAGGAGAAGCCAATGCATCTGGAACAAGGACCCCAAGGGCAGAGTCAACAAAACTCCAGATGACAAAGTCCTTGTTGTGGTTGGACTTCTGGTTGCCACAGAGGCAATTCCTACTCATGGCTGGGGACCCCAGGTGTGCAAGAGAGAGCTGTTCCTTCCTAGGGTTCAAGTCTGTGACCTCTCTAATCTGGAGGTTTTTCACTGCGCTTCCTGTTGGATTTGAGCCACTGACCTTGCAACTCGCAGTATAGGATGTAATGGGTTGCACCACCCAGGGACTCCTACAACGGGCCCCCAAACCATTCCCCAACATCAAAATGGTCTGATGGGAAATGGTGCTATTGAATAATATCCAATTGATTGTTGCTGAATGGCTCCATTTCTCTCCATTTTCTTTCTTGGCTCTCCTCCATCTGACCAGTCCTCAAAACCCACTTCCAAGGTCTATCAGTGCCCCATAGGCACTAGGTAATAGTACCAAGAAGACAATCAATTGCACCTCTGATTGACTCCTACCTTTAAATGCAAAAGCTTCTCTGGTCAACAGAGCTGAGGCCTCCTGATGAGGACATCAAACTCAGACCCACACAGGGCAGCTCCTCATTCACTTGAGTGTCAGTGATACCCACTTACTAAGCTGTGCTTGTGACAACTTCACCAAGTGCACATGCCTCTTAGATTCTTAGAAACATTAGCTTCGTAAGAACACCAGCCCCCTTACATGATCCTTGCAAACCATATTGGGAACCAACTGAGCTTCTGCAGTTGTGGATACCTACGAAGCACTGCCGGCTGCTGCCAGAGTCACAGTTGTCCAAAATAGTTGAACATGTAAAGGATGCACAAGTCTAGATATCAGAGACTCTGCACTCATGTGAGTGTTTGTGCAAACTTTCCATGGCACTGAGTAGGAGGCGAGGGCCCCCATGGACAAAAAGACCAAAGTCACTGCCACCGAGCTGATGCAGACTCATAGAGACCTTTTAGGACACGTAGCACATTCCCTGTGACTCTCCAAGACTGTCACTGTTTACCTGCCCTGTCTTTTTCCCATGGTGCAGCTGGTGGTTTTCACTTGCTGACCTCTATGCCACCAGGGAGGGGTCCAGTATACCCAGAGGGATGCTTAATGGACTGTGCTTGTATGCTTGCTGAAATAACTAGGCTTATTGACCTTGTAGTTGTTCCCACTGTTTCTTTTTAATAATATGTTTTCCCCAAAAGTCAAGTAAGAGGGATGCGTCAACCAAACACACTCACAAGGAGAAATCTATAAAAAACAATGAGGAGTTATCGTTCTGTCCATTCTGAGATTGCTAGCCAATATAAAAATAGCCCCAGAATGGTGGGAGGAAGCTAACCTCATTAGTCTGAAACCAATCCAAAGCTACTATCATCTCCTCCCTTCTGATTCAAAGTGTGCCTCTGAGACGTTGTAGCACAATCACATAGGGCTTCCAAGGCTATAATCTCTAAGAGAAGCCGCGTCCCACATCTTTCTCCTACAGAGTCGTTGGCGGATAGGAGCTGTTGATCTAATTGGTGGCTAGGAAGTGTTGACTTTTATATTTACTCCTGCATAACTAAGGTTCCTTTTATATCAGTGAAAAGATGTTTAATTCTATCAGCCACCTCTGTCGGAATGTTGTCCTTAAGTATCTTCAAATCAGCTCCAACTCACAGGGACTCCATTTACAACTGAAAACCCAGCTCAGTCCTGCGCCGTCCTCACCATGGGTTTGAGTCCATTGATGCAGCCATGGTGTCCTTCCATCTGGCCCAGGTCCTCCTCCTTTGTTGCTGCCCCTGCATTTACTGACCATGGTTCCTTTCTCTAGCGACTTGTCTCTCCTGACCACATATTCAAAATATGTGAGATGAAATCTTGCCATCTTTGTCTCGAAGGAGCTTTTTGGCTGTGTATCTTCCAAGGCAGACTTAGTTGTTCTTCTGGCAGTTCATAGAAATTTCAATATTCTTCTTTCAGTATTTTTATGTAGGTATCCATCCATCAAACTGTTTCTCGTGTGTGTGTGTGTGTGTGTGTGTGTATGGGAGGAGAACAGAGCAGAGGTCATTGTGCATAAGGGAAGGGAGGAGCTGATTCCTGATTTGCCACTTTATTTGGGAGCCAATCTCATACGTGACAGCCGTGAACCGCTTTGCCAGGTAGAAGGTAAACTCACACAGCCAATAGGCCTTTTGACAAATAGACTGCCTTCCTTACTCCTTCGACTCTTTAAATCAGTACCTGATTTGATACAATGTTAAACACACACACACCCTCCTTTTGGAATCCATACCATTAAGGACAGCTCGAGTTGCTTTCAAGAAGATCTAACTTGAACTAGTTCATTCTTCCTCAACTGCCACCTCAGAGATTATTAACAAGGGATGTTCACATCTGTGAGTTAACCTTGGTGTGTATGCTGCCGAATGAAGTATGTTCAGACAGGGAAAACTCAGATGCAACTTCAAGACTGGTAAACAGATATGAGAACGTAAACATTTCTACTCACAGAAGAGCAGCCACTGGGTTTCCACCAAGGGCCCACCCACCCTGGGTTCCTGGAGATGCTAAAACACATATACTACATGGATGTCTTCTGCTCCCACCATGATCCTGGAAGCAAGTGTTCTGGGTGTCTACAGATCATTTATATTCAGGATGACTAAAGCAATCTGGAAATGCTGGGAGAAGAAAGGCTAGCCAGAACCTAAAGTCACATTAGCACTTAAGGGAGACACACGTGTGTTTTAAAAGCCCGTGTTTGATTTAATTTGGAAGCCCCAGCACAGTTTATCCAAACCAGAGTCCTGTTTACACTCGGGAGGCTCATTTGACTTGTTCTGTTTTGCAAAGCGCAGTGTTCCTGTAATACCTTTTGGTGGCATCGTTTCAAATGAAAACAAGGAAAGCGGTCTTCGAAAATAAAAGCTGGGGCCAGAGAAATGAGGATTTGCGAAGCAAAGTGGGTTGTTTGCTTGTTTACATAGCACTTTTTTCACTCCCTCCTTTGGGAATTTGTACTAAGGCACGCGCATCCATGCATGCGCGAGCACACACACATACAGTCTGACCTTGTAAGGATTAAAATGGAAGGATGGAGGGAAGAACAGGTTCTCTGTTTCCTGTGACTATTTCAAAGAGGAGCAGTACAATTACATATATATATATATATATATATATATATATATATATATGTAATTGAACTAAAGAAAGGAGGTTTGATAGAAGCTGGGTGAATAGTTTATGATAGAAAAGCAAGGAGATTTGTCATCAGTACTAGCTTGTTGAAACATGCTGTCTAGTGTGTGTGTGTGTGTGTGTGTGTGTTCTCTTCTCCTTTAAGGGAAAACCGCCTGAAGTTGATTTGCAATTGTTCAACTAATCTGTGGCCTAGGGGTTGAGAAACGCTCCCCGAAATCTTATAGAAATGAAGGAAATCACACAGACAAGTCCACCTCCAGACTTAACGTTCCACTTCTATGTGGTTTGGAGTACATGAGAATTTGGGGCTTAACCTGGGGTGGGAGGAGCTGCGGGGGAGAAAAATCCCTTGTTCTCAGCGTTTCTAAGAAGTGTTGCTGGATAATTGGCATCATGGGGAACCCAAAGGGGTACCTCTAATCTGCCCTTTAAGCTTGGCTATGAGTCAGATTGAGAGGAGGGCAGTGAGTTATAGGAGTAGGGGACGTTGCTAAATCAGACTGGAGCAGCTGAGTCCCCAAATATGAAAAATATTTATTCTCTCCAACCAGATTCTGTGAACAAAGAAAAACAAGTAAATGATAGATAGGTAGAGATAGCCGCCCTTGCTCTCAACTCCTACAGAACCTTGAAATCAGAAGGAAAGCTGCTAGTCCCATTCCACCTTCACAATTTCCCACCAAGTTGCAGTCTAGCATTATGGGGTGCCAATGCATCTCACCCAGTGCCTCACTCATATTTCCTGGTCCTCTGCTTCACCAAACAGGGTGCTCTTCTCTCTACCAACCTAGCCTTTCTGATGACCTCTGCAAAGAGGAGTCAAAAAATGTATTTTTGTGACCCATATGTTTTTTGTGGGCTAATTTTTTGGACATAGATTGCCACACCTTTCTTCCTGGTCTATCTTAGTAATTTTGTAGTATCTGAATGACTGATGGGGTAGCTTCCAGTGTCATAGCAACACACAGGTCACCACACTATGATGAACTGTCATATGGGTGTTGGGGTATCTGTCTATATTACCTAATATCTATATAATCTATAATCCATTTATATAGATATCTATCTTTATTTTGTATATCTAGCTCTGACAATATCTGTGAACTAAATGTTCACTGACTATGTTCAAGTTCACACATCCATTATTAGACAATTATTTTTGGAAAGCCTACTATCTTAGGTAACAGTAGTGACCAAGGAAGATGAAACTCCTTGACTCTTGGGTAAAGTGACCAGATTTTAAGCGGGACACCATTGATCAAGGGATGGGGGGTGTTTATTGATTAAAAATTTGGTCTATATGGAGCAACGAAAATGTTCATGGAATGCAAAAATCGTATTTTAATATATTTATTTTAATTTCAAAATGCCGCAGGACATTGTTAAATTGTTAAAAAGTGGGACATCTGGTCACCTTATTTTTGGGGCTCATCTTCTAGGTGTTTGCAGTCAAGACAGTGAGTAGGAGGAATGGTGATTTTAGAAAGAAGTAAATATTTATTGGTAGAATGAAACAGATCACTATTACCTATGGAGAGAGAGATCGTATTAGAGCATTAGAGATGAGGAGCTACTTAGACTAAATGACCTGAGCCTGGTCTCTTTTAGATGGCAACATTGAACTTGCAAGCAGAGTACAAGGAGAAACAAGCTATAATGGAAAGAATCCATTCAACCTGCTTTCATTGCCAGATACATCTCCCACTGTATCCTGGCATTTAGTCCCTTCATGGTCTGTGACATTTCCCTGAACTCTTAACTTCTACGACACTTATTTTAAAAGCCTCGGCCTCAGCCCAAGCTATAGTTCTCGGTCTATGGCTTGGTGTTATGCATATTCTAATTCACAAGAGACTACACAGTCTAATTCACAGTTCTAATTCACAAGAGACTACTTTCTTCTCCAACTTTTATTTATCTAAATGCATTCATTCTTTGAGAATCACGAATGTCCCCTTCCCCCATAAAGTCCTTCCTAATCCCAGTGCAGCAATTTCTCCTTCCTTGAGTTTTCCCGAAAGGTTCCTGGATGGTGCATATCATATAACTGCCGATCCTATCTTGGTTTCATCAATTTCTTAAGCCCCTATTTTCAAAGCACTTCTTCAACTCTTCTTGATCATAAACCTTAACTGTATGTGCCTCCCATTTTTCCTGTTTGGGTGTAAACTCTTTGAGAGGTTTTCTGTACATCTTCACCTTTAGGATCACCTGCCTTTTCTTAGCAAATGTGTTGCCAAATTCTCAATAAATATATACAGCATTAACAAAAGCTGAGAATCTCTAAATGTAACATGAGAAGTAAAGTGTGTGTGTGTGTGTGTGTGTGTGTGTGTGTGTGTGTGATTAGTGCTGGGCTGAGGCATGGTGAGAACATCAGAGTAGGCATCCACACAGAGACCAGGGTTACTGACGAATCAACACCCAAAAGGAATGGCCCTTCAGTTCCTTTTTTGTGATGTTTGTCCTCTTTCCTCAATGCGTGAGTCCATAAACCGGGATTTATTATGCATGCGGCCACGTTGACTGTTTGTTGCCGATAAGAGAACGTTTGCTCATGGAAGGAGAAATTGTTTGGGATCTGAACTCCAGCCAGTTGGTTTAGCCTTCTGTTTCTCTCATGGAGCAGCTGAAAGCACGCACCTTCCTTGCGTCAGGTTACAGGAAGCATCTCTCCAGCGATGGAGACTTCTCTTCATTGATGATCTTACTGAAGATAACTCACTATTGACCTGGCCTCTTAGCTACCAATTTAAAAATCAAAAGCACCCTTCTGGGAGCATTTTTCCCCACAGAGGTCTCATTGGCATATAGTTTACATATCGCACAATTCAGTAGTCCAGTCACATCAAGAGTTGTACTGTCATCACCACAATCTGTGTGATGGTATTTTCTCCATTTTTCGGTTCATCATTATTAGCTCTCCATTGTGTCCTCCCCCCCCCCCCCCCGCACCAGCCTCCGCACCTTCCCTGTCATATCCCGAAAGAACTATTAAACCAATCTTTACAGATTCACCTCTTCTGGATTTCATATAATGAAAAACACTTTTTTCAAAAAAGCAAAAATAACCCTGACACAATAAAACAGATGAACATCTCAATCAAAAAGAAAGCAGAAAATATTACAAGCGACAACAAATTTAAAGGGATCATAATAAAGATGAAAATGAGAAGGTGTTCAATGTTAACCTCACTGCTTCTCACTGACTTTCTAAGGCTACACCCAGCCCTGGTCCATGGTCAGAGGGGACTCACCAGGACCTCAATCCATGTGTATTTTCCCTTCTTTTTTCTTTTTTAAACTTAACATCTTTAAGATGGGTCTAAAGAGAGATCAAGTAATAAGATGTTACATTTTGACCTAACCATATCTGCCATTGTTGACTTTTTTTTCATAAAAGAATGAGTTTTAAGCTTGGTGAAGTCAGGTGACTGGCTGGAGCTCATTGCCAGCTTTGAGTCATCATTTTAAAAGGCCATGATTTAACCCTGACCAACCTCAAGTTCTTGGTCTCCAGCATCTCCTGGGAAAAAGTTTGATTTTTTTTTCTCCCCTCCTATTGTGCTATCTTTGAGAAAAAAAATTAAACGGGTTGCTGGGGGTGGTGGTGGTGGGGCACGTTCTTAATTAATTACTCGCACCTAGACAGACTCTTAAAAAGTAACCACCACCAACAATAAAAACAATGCCATTGATGGATGTTCACACCAGTTGCATCACTGTTGGCTCTGCGCCACCCCAAACAGAGAAGGTAGGCGGTGTTTATCTCTCTGCCTCTCCTTCTGTTTCAAAATAACCGACTTTCAGGAAGGACTGTAACTGAAGGACTTCCCAACATCACACAAAGGGAACAAGGGGTAATGAGGCGCTATGGGAAAGTGAACAGAAAGAAAGAAGAGAAACCGCATTGATGCTTGCCTAGGAAAGCCAGGAGCAGGACAGAGATCTGGAGGGTTGGCTGGTTCCAGCAATAACAAGACTTGACATTTGTTACATGTTAATTACACGGTATTGTCTTTTGGAGGTTAAATCAATCAGAAATTTCCTGTACAGCTAATAAAGCTGGAACCCATCTGTGGTTTGCCAAGTCACGTTAAATGACATCTCGGGACAGAGTTGAAATACTCCAGCTTTAATGTGTTTGGGACAAAAGCAGTGAGAAATCCTTCCTGTAAATGAGTCGGGCTTGTTGTATCCACTGTCCTATAAGTAAGAGCCTGTTAAAAGATGCACAAGGTATTATTATAGCAGTCATGTATTGAAAGTGAATGGTGTAGCAGGGTCTTTTCTGAGCACCCCACAATAGGATTGTCTTTGTTTGCCACTAAACTCAAAGCAGTAAGTCTTACTGTTTTCATTTTAAAGACCTAGAAACTGGGTCTCAGAGAGATGAAATAGGGTCAAGAGCACAATCTTTGTTGGTAGGCATTATGCTTGGTACTTGAATTCAAGTTTCTCCAATACCAGAAGACGCAGCTCCTTTCCAGCAAACCACTACACATTTTAAATACTCTGGTGAGGTGTGATGATTTGAAGTGAGCACTAGTAAAACTTAAATGTGCACAGCTCATCATAGGTATGAAATATGTCAACTTGATTGTTTTCCATTTTATATGCAAGTGTATTTCCAGGTATGTAATGTTGCTTTATCTAAATAGCAACATTATCTAAACAGGCAATATTTGCTTCCCCAAATATTAAGCTACTCTCTTTATTCAGATAACCTCTAGGCAATTGATAAGACTCCACAAACTAAATGAATGGCATTCTAGAGATTTTAGTCAAACTTCCCTAAGTACTAGTTAAAGTAAGATAATCAAAAAATGATTAATAATGCAAAGACTAGTTCAGTAAGGTAATCACAAAATGAATAACAGTTCATGGAATGATTCATTTTAGGTTGAATTGAAGACATGTGGGCTTTTGAGAAACTAGCTCATAAAAAACTATGACTCAGGTTTCTGTTTTTGCTTGTTTGTGTGTTTTGTTTTATTTTTCTTGGATCCAGTTCAAAAATTCTTTCTTATGATAAGTTTTCCCAGAGTCCCTGCATTGGAGATTCAGATGCTATGCTTTTTAAATTTGTAGAATTCCACTAACTAACTAACTATATAGATATATACACACACACAAATGCATATGTATATTCCCATACACACACCCATTTGTAATCCAAGGATATATCTGTACATCTCATACATATACATATAAGTCCTATATGTGTACATATCTACACACATATCTGCATCTACATCTACATACAGAACATTCTGGGGTATAATATAAATGTAGTTCTCACCTCTTGAGATGTTATTTTGACAAGATATTTTGTAAAGTCATGTCTTGTTTTTCCCAGTGGCTACATGAGATTCATTCATTCTACTTACCATCCATTCTTATATTCCAACTAGTTAATCTAGCAATAACAATGGCAGGGGGAATGTTGGCCATTTACCACGCAGTATTTTATAGCCATATCAATTTCTTGGTTCATCCCAATTTCAAGCATATTAAAATTTAGGTGTGTGAAAGAATTGATTAAATACACATGCACAAGCACACATAGACGTGTGTGTGTGTATGTGTGTGTGTGTGTGTGTGTGTGTGTGTGTTTGAAAACATGTCTATTGAATTGGCGTTCCGGGTTAGCTGACTGGCTGAAACAAGAGCAGAAAGCATTGGATGTCTTCCCTTAAAACAAATCCTAAACAACCCCCATCAGCCACTGAGATCATGGCAGGGGGAGGGTGGGGACTGTGTGTCCTGGAATCATACTGAAGACATAGAATTGTTTCTTTTTTTCAAAAGTATGAAGGGTCCCTTCCTACTCTTGGCACTTCCACTGACTTCTTCCATAAAGAACAGAATCAAGATGCCCAAATAGCATATGGAATGTTTATCCTTCACTTCCCATTGTTTCATATGTATGTCCTACTTTCAAGATGTCAAATAGATAGGAGGGATCCAGGGAAATAGTCTATGAAAACTCTCATGACCAGGAAAGCAACATGTCCTGTTTTGTTGAGATCAGAACAATTTTGCTCCTCACATTTCTCCTGGGGGTACCCTAAAGAAATTTCTCTAATAGAGAAATGGGGAGACCTAATCAACTGCTCCCAGCACTTTGCCAATCTGCTCTCCCCTTTGAATCAGTGACCACTCACTTTCTTGAATTCCTTGGAGTGCCACATGGACCTGGCACCATCCTGTGTCAAGTGTGAGAACTAGCTTTCAGAGATGCGAGGACTGCAGAGGCTCTTTAATTGGCTGCCTGATAAATGGCACACTGTATTCTTTTTATTGGGATAATTCCCAGGCAACTGATTGGGTGCATGTAAATGAGAGTTACCCGAGGATTACTGGTTGGGTTGGAGTCTTGCTTATTAACCAACACAGGTGGGACTGGTGTTTGTCAGCCGAAATTTCCTTCTGCATTCATCTTTGTTCCTGTTAGGCAGACTTCTGGCTCACATCAAGATGTTGAAAGCAAATTCTTAAAACACCTACCAAGCCAGAAACTTGACCTCTCACTTAGGCCATGTTGAGATGGACGATGCAAATGGGAGAATTCAGAACACTAAGGGAATCAAGATCCCAAAGCTGGTTAGGGAGGAGAAATTAAGCTATGTAGAAGGAAGACTGGGCTTTGTTATATGCATTCTGAGACCTGTGGATTCAGACTCAGAGCTAATCTTACTGGTGGCACTGAGTTTCTGTGTTCAACTGCTAACCACAACGGTGGGAGGTTCTTGCCCACAAGTTGTTCCTCTGGAGGAAGATGTGGCAATCTACTTCAAATTACTGTTTTAGAATCCCTAAGGGACAACTACACTGACCTATCAGGTCTCTCTGAGTTTAAGTTCCAAAGCCGACTCTAACCTGAAGCTCTTAAAGGACAGAGAAGAACTGTGCCTGGGGTTTTCCAAGACTGCACATCTCTCCAGGAGGAGAACCTTTCATCTTTCTTCCTCAGATGGCAGGTGACCTCATGGCTATCAGTCCAACCCAAGTTCTCTTATGGCACCAAGATAAATTCAAGGAACAAGTGATTTGTTTGTCTCAAGAATTATGTCACCATGCTGACCGTCTCTCAGAATCAGCCCGATTTTCCCACTTCCTTTTATGTCATTTGTGTGAAACAGGTGTGTGTCTTCTTCCTACTCGGCACGTCGGAATCTGCTGATCTGGGGTTAGTGTTTTGGTTAGTCTGTTCAGCCAGTCTCTAATCCAAGCCTGCTTCCCCACCTTTTGTAGAGATGAAGGGTTGACGCATCTGCTTTCTCTGGGGTGTGCACTATCCTAAGACTTGTTATGAGTGAGCCAGGAGCACATTGCCTCCAGCCGCTGACAACATCAGCTTTTGCATGCATGCATGAAAGACAGCTCAGACTGGGCAAGAAAGTTTAATGCAGCATTTTCTCAGTTTTCCGCTCAGAGGAGTTTAATTCTGAACTGTGTGTGGCCTGCCATGACGTCAATTAAATGAATCCAACGGGTCAACCAATGAATCCCTTGCCGTGGCGTTGATTCGGATCACCTAGCAACCTCACGTATTATGAGTAGCAGTGCCCCATAGGGTCTTTATGGAAGCAGATCCCCAAGACTTTCTTCCATGGTGAGGCTAGACGAGTTCCAACTCCCAGCCTTGGAGCTAGCAGTTGACAGCCAAATGGGTATGGCTGGCTTGGGTGTGGCTGCCTGTCCCTGTCATGGTTATGCCCATGACAAATGATGCCACCAGCTCTTGTAAAAGGTTCTCCTCTTGTTTGCCAGCATTCCCTCACCCCAAGTAGACCAAACTGCATCTACATGATAAGAAATTGATAATTAAGAACTTAATAGAGAATGCTAAGTATCATGCCTGAGAAAACATTCTTACATCAAGTTGGGGAAGGTCCAATTGGACGGAAGCCCACCCAGTGGTCTTTGCGTGCTTCTGCTATTTTCTATCCTGACACTTAGTCTTCCATTCCTCCAAACCTGTAGGGATTTTTTTCGTGACTCAAAGGTCTTAATGATAGCACCTTACTTAGGCTGCTTATGCTCTTTCAATGGCTTTTAAGCTGCAAAGCTCTCTCTTGCTACTTCTTTTGTGTTTTGGGTCCCGCTCCCAAACCCCCGTTCAAATTACAGCAGAGTGGGAGAACAACAATCCGATTCAGCTCATCTGCAGTGTTACACGAAGAAATGACAGCTAACTCCCCTGGGTCATTAAGATAGGTTAATTGTGCTAAAACACAGCCCTCTAAATGTCAGCAATTGGATGAAATCAATAGCTAATTTCCTGTTCCTGTCTCAATATACAATGGCGTTGAGCAGGCAATATTCCATGTAATAAAGAAACATTTCCATGGTGTTTTCCAACAATCCCCCCCCACCCCATCTTAGTGCTAAATGTGATCCCTAAAGCAGGTGTACATTTATCTTATGGGCACTTTAGCTCATTGGCTTTTCTTTTGAGATAAGTCTTCCCACTTTTGTCTATTTCTCTCATTCCCCCCCACCTATAATGAAGCCTATTTCTATCCCCCCCTTTTTACCCCATAAGACCTTCGCCCTTCACTGATCATCCTTAGTGCATACAGGTGGTTTGGACTTCCTTCTACATTCCATTCTATCACAGGTAGCATTTTCATTAGAGGCTATAGAAAGCGTCTAGAAACTGGAGCAAAGAGAGCAAAGAACACATTCTGGCTCTCTTAACTTATTATGTCAACTTGGACATACTTTTTAAATTTTTTTGCTTTGCAGAATTAGTTTACATTCTGTCCAATGGGAGTAACAGTAGGCCTCTTAGGGTTGTCGTGAGTAATGCATTATGATATAGGGTTTGCTTCTTGTTACCGGCCATGGATCCTGCTCAGCAGTTATGAACTCTGTAGGCATTCCATTGTCCTCAGCATCTAGATCTGTGCTTGACTTTCAGCAATGAAGCACTGTATCCTGTTGGATGTGGCCACCGTCTCTTGGTTATCTTACCCTCTCTTTCTCCCTAAGAGCATTTTCAGCGTTGATAATGTAGCCTTTGTCTCCATAAACCCTGAGCTTCATAAGGCAGTAAGATACTCCATCGTGGGGCTGCTTTGAGCATCACAGAGGATTCAGAAGCAGGTTTAAAGATGACCGCTCCCACACATCCTGCCCACCAAGGTACAAGCTTCAATAGGGATCAGTGATTTTGAAATGGGAACTTGAGAAGTAGCACAGAGTTGACAGTTAATAGCACAATGTGCAATTTCCTTTGTAATAATGAAGTGATCATGTTCTGATAAATAGAAAAAAAGGTCCCCCCAAAACTCAGTGCAGTTGAATCAACATGGACTCATGGCAACCCTACAGGAAAGGGCAGAATTGCTCCTGTGAGTTTCTGAAACTACAATTCTTAATGGGAATAGAAAACTCCATCTTAGGAGGTTTTGAACTGCTGACTGTTGGGACTCACAGGTCATCACGTAACCACTATCCACCGGGGCTCCTTCTTGATCTATAATTGGAATTTGTAAAAGATCCTGGATGGAAGTTTGAAGAACAAACCAGTGAGCCACACAGTAGAGTCATGTGTCCCCTTTTAAGGCTCATGGGTTTCCTCTTCACTTTCATATAGGTTCCATGGATTTGAGTGGTTTGAACCCATTAGACATGTCACAGGGGACAAGATGGGGCAATCAACCCCCTGAAGGTTTACAGACTCAGAAACAATGAGGCACGATTCTCCTCTGTCTAATAGGGGTCACTGTGAGTTTTCAAGGTGAGCTAAGAATGAGCAACATAAATTCCCACCACCACCCCATCCTCCGCTATGGAAATGAAAACTTTCCTCCAAGACCATTCATAAACAGAAAAGGTTAAAAAAACATAGACACAATTGCCATTAATTTCGATGGAAGCTGTTTTCTTGTGTCCCAAGACCTCCCCAATGACCAGATCACACCAAACCATACATAAAACTGAAAATACCACTAACACACAATGTCCCAACACTACTCAAAGCCATGGAGAATTGATACTGAGATGGTAAGTGTATCTCAAGGAAAGAAACTGCCTCTCTTACAGGTCACTCACTATAAAACAGATACTGCACACAATTCTTGTTTTCACACACACCCCCTTTTCGTAAAAATGAAAATGCCCTCCAATTTCTTCTCCTTAGTGAAAGCAGGTGCCAATGTAAAAGCACACTGGCTGCCACTGACTAGTCTGAGCCTAGAGGACAAAGGTGTTCCAGGGGTGTTCTGAGATCGCCAAGTTTACGGCTGTAGACTGTCTCTTCTTTCTTTCTTAAGGTTCCTGGTGAATTTGAACTGTCTACCCTTCAGTTAGCAGTCCTATATTTGGCCCATTGTCCCCCAGGTATAGTAAGAAGAGGTCCTTTGTGAAATAAAAGTGACTTAAGCAGACCTCCAAGAAGTGAGGATTTCCTGCATCTCTTGTTTGGAGAGAAGGTCTGATGGCACTGCGGTTCAACACTTGCCTGAGAAACTGAAGGTTGATTGTTTGAACCCAACTGTCTCTCTGTAAAAGGAAGATGTGGCAGTTCACATCTGTAATGATGAAAGACTTGGGAGCCCCATGAGCAGCTCCACCCTGTCGAATGGTCTTGATGGGTAGAAATCACCTCTATGGCAATGAGTTTTTAGATGACGTGGGTTAGTTTTTTGTTTTTGTTTTTCCTTTTGATCCTCTAGAGGGCATGGTAATGCTCTTCATTTGTGTGGTGTGCTCTAGCCCAGTGGCCAAGTAATGTTTGAAGTTTATATGTTCTACTGAGCAGCAAAGCTCAGGTGGTTCAAAAATTAGTTGGAAATAGTTAGGATCCAATTGTCAGCCCATCAGCCTTGTGATATTGATAAAGTGCCTACTGTATGTCTCTTTCTATTGGCCAAACTTTGCAATTTAGACAGAAGGAACAATAGATTGGCCTCTGCTCCTCAGCCACCAAAGCTGGCCCTTGGAAGTCCAGTGATAATTTTAACATCTGTCATTTTATTCAGGAGAAACGTTAGTTGTTTCACTCTCTACAGAGACAAATGTTTGACCTTTTTTCTCTGTTTAGGAGTTCTCTCTCTTTTATTTCTTTTTCTCTATCCTGTTTTTAAGTTAAATAAAAATTTTTATATAAATTGTGAATTAGTTAGGAGTTTATATTCCAGATCACCAATTGTACACTCAATTTTTTTCTATTGTCATGCACAATATCTCAATGGTTTAGGATGCATTCAGTTTATGTGTGACCACTTTATATACAGATTCAAAAATGTCTCCAAGTTTTTGTGCTCAGAGTCTCTCATAAACATAGATGTTTCTTTAATTCATTAAGGATTTGACCATACTAAATCCATTTGGATGCCATATGGAAGGACTTTCCAAATATCTCCAAACACCTTATGAATATCCACTGTGCACAGAGTTATTTAGTTGTTCTTACTTTTATGTTTGCATCTGGAAGTTTGGTGTGACTCCAGTGTAGGGAACCAGTTGAGCAAGGACAGGTGTGAGCAGAATAGATAAGTGATTGGAAGCAGTACCTCCTCTGTTCAAGTGCTTGGGTTCAAACTTGTGCCTCTACTAGCTGTGAGGTCACATGACCTTGGGGTTATTCTTAACTTCTCAAGGCTTTAAATTTATTAATGATCACACATGATAAATAATCATATATCTCTTAGTTGGTTGCTTTAAGAATTGAATAAGATACTCTGCAGAGTCATCACTTGATAAAAACTGTCTGTTTTTTAAAGCAGTCCTGGTGGTGCTGTGGGCGAAGTATTGGGCTTTTTACTGAGAGATCAAGAGTCCAAACCCACTAGCCAATCCACAGTTATCAATGCGTCTTGATTTCATGTTTGCTCAATTTCAGACTGAAGATGTTGGTAGAATTATTCAATGTCGGCATCACTAGTTTTAGTGGTTGTACATAAATTTGATTAATAGTATTAATTGTAATTCCTTGTGTGGATAGACGTGGATAGATGACAATCTCTGAGGTTTTCCTCTCACAGGTTTTACTCAATCCACTTCATTATGGTTGACTCTACTCTGAGAAGGCAGCACTTTTTCAGTCATATCTTTTGAGTGTCTTCTGACAGGGAGTTCAATAGTACCTACAGCAAATTAAAAAATGGTTTAAAGGGAAAACAGATTGTAGAAATTTAAATTTTTGCCTAAATATATCCGTATTAATCTACTTTCCAATGTATTCTGCCTGTAGTCAAGACTATTTACCTCCCTGGTCTGTGGCCTGAGACAATTAAAGGGAGGTTTAACCGAAGTGGACACTTTGCAAATTAATTCGGAGTTTTCACTGTCATCCAGGATGGTGCTGTTATTAGATGCTCCTGATTCCGTTCTGACACATAGTTTCCCCATATGCAGCTGTCAGTCAGACCCCTCTGCAACCAAGTGCTCAGAACTAAAGCTCCAATACAACTTTTATGTTTGGAACCATTGAAGAGACTGGTGCTCAGATAGAAGAGAGTGAAATAACTCAGAAAGAAAGGATCCTGCATTTCTGGTTTCTCATTTTATCTGTCACATTTTATTTGTCCTGAGTACCCGGACCGAGGTGGTCCGGGGTACATACTGTCTTGATGTCTGCTCATCTCCAATACATGCAATGACTTTACTTTTCCATATGCTCTCCATGGGCAGGCCTTTGTATGCAGCATTGTTTTCCTGTGGGTGTCTAGCACAAGGCATACGTGATTTGTGGCTTCGGCTGCCTGGTTTGGGTTTTGCCCTTGAGATAAACTCTGGTACTTCTGTGTGTATATAGTAAATGAAGCAGATTAATGGCATAATCAGTACACGGTGGATTGTGCCGTCACCCCAGTTTGCTTGGATACCTGCAGAGTGAACTGACTTAGGAACGGCACGTTGCACTCTCTTACCTCCATGGGCCTTCCCTTCCTGGTGAGACACACAGGGCTGGGGTCACCCAAGTCCTTGACAATAGGCTTTGCTCCAAGTCAATGCACTCTGCATATATAATGAAAGATGTGCATTGCATATGACGTGAAAATGATTATTCTGGGGATTATCATGGCCAGCCTCCACCCTCAGTCACGGCCACTGGTTAACACTTGATTGGAGCAAGTGCAGATTAAAGAAGGTGGGTGAATATCCACTTCATATCCTGTCCTTTTTAAAGACACACGTGGCATTTGTCAGTGGAGATGGCTGGATAACAGGTAACTTTGTCCCGTCCAGGAACTGGGGATACCTCAGATGTGGAGGTCAAACCCTAACTTAAGTGGAGATTAGTATGGTTGTCTCAGGAACCAAAAGCTGAATGAATATCCAGGAAGCAAGTGACAAAGCAAAACAGAACAACAAAAAAAGCAAAAATGAAACTTTCTTTCTATAATTTACAAGTTGCATCTATTGGAGATTGGCAGACATCAAGAGCAGAATATTACCAGGTGAGATTTTTCACCAAGGGAGTGATGGTTCTCTGAAAGAGATGGGTACTTCTCATTTTTTAACTTTTTATTATGAATTGGCTCGAGGTTTGCAGTCGACTATCAGTTACACATTCAGCAATTTGTACAGATGTGGTTGCATCTCATTCACGGCAGCCTCCTCAGCATGCCGTCAATGAACATATCCCTGATTCTGTTCCTTCTTCTTTTGTAAACTTCTAACCTTTGTCTTTAGGTAAATGTTGTCCTTTTGATCTTCAAAATGGTTGATTTTTTATAGCATTGGAACCTCACTAGTGTCATGGTTTTCAAAGCCTGCTTATTGTTTGGTTTAAAATTGAGCCCAGGTGGTGAGTTCATGACCAGACTTGATGGACAAACAAGGGCTGTATTCTTGGTGGATCTCCCAGTCTGTATTTAGTCTAGGAGGCTGGTCTTGCTGATGACTTGAGTTTTATTTCACATTTTCCTGAGGTTGGTACACTTCTAAGACCTGACCAGAGTGTCTGTCACAGATAGATAGGTGTTCTTTGAAGGCAATTTGTCTTCAAAGACCCTAAATGCTTTCTTCAACATTCAGATGTCCAAAGGCATCCCTGGGTGGTGCAAACAGTCAAACACTTGACCACTAACAGAAAGTTTGGGGGTTCAAACCTACCAAGAGGTTCCTTTGAAGAAAGACTCAGTGATCTTCTTTGGAAAGAGCACAGACTTGGGAATTCTTTGATTCCCTGTCCTACTTTGCACAAGGGGATATGAGGAGTCAAAATCAACTCAGTGACATCAAGTGATCTTTGTATTAAAATCATTCTGGTAGACTATTGTCCTAATCTCATCACCTTTCAATAATAAATTGCTCCAGTCTTTGCAACAGGGTATCCCTTATAAAAGAAAATATAATTCAATTCCACAAGGCCTGATATATTTATTTTTCATCACCATTGGCAAATTCTATATTCTTAAAATTGCCTAAGCCCAAAGGTAAAAGCTGGTATTGATGGAGATGACTTTCAATTTCCCAACTCCTTTAAAGTCCATTCATTATAGGTCATTATATGTCACATATGTCATTATATGTCATAAAGTACTGTCATTATATGTCCTAGAGTGTTTTCTCCTTCAACAACAGAAAGAAAAATGTAAGGCCTCAGTGGCTTCACAAAATAACTCTGTAAGGAAGCAATGATGGTTGAATTCAAGAGAAACCTATTTTGTAAAGTAATCTGCACATACAGCGCTGCCCTATCTTGCACTATCCTCCATGTCAAAACCCAGAGTTGCAGTCTTGGTGCAACCCATCTCATGGAGCAGCTCCCTCTTTTTCACTGCCAGGACATGGCATCTTTTCCCATGTACTGGCTTCTCCTGGTAACTGTCTAAAGAATCAGACTCTGACACTTCTAGAAAAAAATGATTGTGCTAAGTCGCCATCACCTCTCATTAAGTAAATTCTCTTTTTCACTCATTCATTTAGTTGGTTCCAGCATTTGCTAAGGACAGGGCATTGACAGTTGATATTGTTGCTTCCTCTCCAGGCTCTTGATAGCATATGAGACTCTACAGTAAATTTTGAAGAGCAGCATAAATGATAGTTAATTAAAAGGCCTCCCTTCTCCCTATAGCATACGATAAATAACAAATATACTAATTCTAAGAAGAATATACACATATCCTATGTATGCATTATGTTTGATCAAGTACTGAAAGTTTATAATCAGAACAAACAATAGCCCTGCACTCTAAATACATACACACACACACACAACACCATAGGATTGGGAATAATATCTGACATTTAATGATAACATACATGAAATATATTTTATCTATGCATTTGAATTATTTATATTGAAATAACTCTCAATATCAAGGCAGTAAAATTTGATTTCAGGTAAATATTCCTAAAAAATATGACATGGTATATGCACATGTGTCTATGAACATATATATATATATATATGTGTGTGTGTGTGTGTGTGTGTGTGTGCTCTGGTGGTACTGTGGATTAGACATCAGTCTGTAATCACAAGGTCTATGGCTCAAGTCCACCAGCAGCTCCATGAGGCCATTTGTTCCTATAAGGAATTATAGTCTTGGAAATACTATATATATGCTCTATGAGTTGGAATCAACTCCATGGCAGTGGAGTGTATATGTAAGTGTATACACATACTATGCATATGCATATATGTATGCATATTTAGGATATTGACTTAAAATATTGAATATGCTATGAACCCCCAGAAAAAGCAACAAGTGCAGGTTGGAAGAAGCACAGCTGACAGTGACATTGACTAGATCTCATCCCACCTACTTTGGACATGCTCTCAGCAAGGGCCACTCCCTGGAGACGGGCACACATCAGGCTTGTTAAAGAGCCAGTGAAAAACATGGGAAAAAAAAAGACAAACAAACACACAAAAGATGGAAAGCCTTCAAGAGATTAATTCACACAGGAGCTGCAGTCATTGTGACAGTGGTGCTGTTGTCTTGGCAATTCTCAGAGTTAGAACTCACTCAGCAATCTCTAACAACAAAATGCATGCATGCCTGTGTGTGAACAACAAAATCTGTGGGTGTGTCTGTGTGCGTGTGCATTTATCCTTTGGATGTAAGTCACCAAAATAAGACAAGATCTTAGCATGCTTAATGCCATTATTATTTTATTTAGCATTGTTGAGTTAAGAGTCAATGGAGTGCTTCTACTGACAATGGACAGCCACGTTGGAGGAGAGGCAAATTTGATCTGTTCAAGGAATCAGCTTGCTCACTCTTCATTGGACTGAACTATACCTTATATCCAAATTGACAGCTTACTAGAATTTACAGAACGAGTCTTGTACCCTCCCCTCCCCCATCCTTGTAAACATCAAACAGGTCAAATAAGTCCTATCAGGGAATAGTAGTTGCCTGATAGTCAAGTGAGAAGTAGAGTGGATTCTCAATATGTTGTGTTAAAATAATAATTGGAATGATTAACCACCTCTAAATAGTGGTGTGACCTTCTTACCACATATACACACAGTGTGTTCACCTTCACATGCCAAACCAGTCCGGCAAGCACAAACAATGCACCAAGGAAAGGCAAGATAATTACTGGGAAAAGAGATCCACACAGGAGGTTGGGAGCTGCCTGGGGGCAAAAAAATGGCTTATTGTAAATACCAACTCCTTAATGCAGTCTTTTCTGCATCAGCATGTTCTCTTCATAGTGGCCTACCTACATTCTTGAAACAATGCTCACACCAGTGAGTGTCCATAGGATGCAAAATCTGGTGGACTAGGGGTTGCAATATCCTCTGTGGCTTTCTGGCAACCCACTCACCCACCCGAGCTATTATGCCTTAGTCAGAGAAATAGTAGTTCTTTTAGGGTTACATAGAAAAGAAATTATATCATCTAAAGTCACCCATCTGAAAAGCCAGCTTGTAACATAGTAATACAATAAGCATTAGGTTCTCCAATCCTTCTTTGGTCTATTATCTTCCAAATGGACCCATTTACTGAAAACAAATCATGAAAGAGAAGCCCAATTAATGAGACCAGAGAAAATTGGTTTCATCCACTCCAAAACCCTCTCTTCACCTTCCCTCTGTTCTCATACCAAGGGTGACAGCGGTAAATAACCTTAAGATGGGCTGGAGTTAATATATGAGATTCTTTTTCTTTCTTTCTTTCTTTCTCTCTCTCTCTCTTTCTTTCTCCCTCTCTTTCTTTCTTTTCTTTCTTTCTTTCTTTCTTTCTTTCTTTCTTTCTTTCTTTCTTTCTTTCTTTCTTTCTTCCTTTCTTATTGTGGCATCACTGCCCTGGTGGGAGTAGAATGTCCAGCCTTGCTCCTGGAGAGCCACTGCTGGATTTGAACTATCAGCCCTTTGGGCTGCAGTCCGGCACATAACCACTATGCTGCCAGGGCTCAGCCATGAAGTTCTTTTTCATTTGTTTGTTTCTTACATGGTTGTCAAATGGTATATACAAAAGGTAACATCTCTAAACCTGGGTATTAGAGAGTTGTAGGTTCCTCTTATGGATCTCAGCATTTGATCAGGCCCTTCTGGCATAATCCACATATGTGACTAACAGCTTTAACAGCCAGGAGGTGCCTAGAAAGATGTCACACAGGTGTACATGTATGAGTATGAGTGTGTGCACATGTTTATATGTCACTTAGTTTTAATTAAAATCCAAACAAATATCTTTCAACTTTTCACATGGAATCAGGCCAACCAGTTCTATGAACTTGGCAAAGAATTCTGAGAAGCCTTAGAGTAAACATCTTGATTTTATTTTTTCACTTTATTTTATTGCATAACAACATTGTGCCATTGTAAATACAACCATCAGGCCAATGGTGCAATTTGCAATGAAAGGAGATTAGGCTTGACAACCTTAGCAAGTACTTAATAAGTCATTTCATAAAACTTCAGCAGATTTACATTGTAATGAGTATTTACTTGAAAAGGATCCTTTGTGATTATTGAAAACCAAAAACAAAATAAGAATATCTCTCGTTGTGACATTTCTAGAGGTAGGTTTATGGCCAGGTTTATAGACACCTGAACCCTAATAGCATTTGGAGATGGATAATTCTTTCTTATGAGGGGTTGTCCAGTGCATTGTAATGTGCTGAAAAACGTCCCGGTCTCTATCCACTAGGTGCCAGTAGCAAGCCTAGCCCTCTTTCCTTTGTCCCTACAGGCCAGACTTCCCCCAGGGAGAGAAAGCTCCTTCAGTTTGGGGGCCACTGGCTTAACATATTTCAAAGTAGGGTGTTTTGTTTGTTTGTTTGTTTGTTTTTTATCCTCAAATCCTTTCGAGATAGAGTATATAGTTACATCTAATAAACTTTATGAGCACTAACATCCCAATATTACAGAGTAAAGCATACCTATCATTGAATACTGTTTCAACTCAAGATATTAGAGTCAAGTTTCATTGAGAAAGAAAATATCCCACTGGGACAGAGCAATATAGAACAATCTCCTTAAAGTGTGTCAGCAATTGAAGCTTTGGAAAGATGTTGTAGTCACCTTTTGATAAATATTAATGACCAAACCTAATTATGCTTTTCAGAGTAGAACTGATGGTCCCCAAGGATGACCTGCCACTTCCCTCACCCTGTGTGTTTTAAGGGCACAGAGTCAGAATCTTGGTGAAACTGAACTAACACACAACAAAACAGACAGACAAAAGCCATGATCCCCGTACTTCACAGCTCCGGAGAGACAGTTTGGTTGATGGTGGAGTTTAACAGAGGAGCAAGGAGGAAATCTGAGACGGTGCCTCATCATGCTGAACAGGGAAATAAACTGAAGGCTGACAGGGAAGTCCCTTGTCCTCTCCCTGTGTTCCTGACATCTCAACCGCATTTTAGGAATTCAAAGGTATTGCAGATGAATGTCATTTCCTCTTCCTTTCTGGCCCAGTGCCCAGCTCAGTGTTCTACCTGTAATTCAGTGCTCAAAAAGTGTTTGATAATTATGGTAATGGGGAGAATCTAGCCAGAAACCCCATAATTTCCCACTTGAAGAATCTGAGGCAGGAAACGCAATACCCTGTATAGTTAAGAAAGCAGCTTTTCACCAAAACCATCTGCCACTGATGTACAGAGATAGGATACAATGCTTTCCTTCCAAGAAACAGAAGGGACTCTAGTCACCACCTCCCACCAGCCCCACCTCATGATTTTCCTGCAGATGGGTGCACCACCAACTTGGAAGCAGCTAGCTCTCAAGGGACTTCATTCGCCACTAGGACAATCCTCCTAGGGCAACATCCATTTAAAATGGGAGCTGTGCAGTGCTTTCTCTGACTAGACAACGGTGAGACAGAAAAGGATGCCCATTGGGTTATGAACTAGTTTATTTATTTATTTTTTTGCTTTTTTTGAACTGAAAAAAAAGCTTGCCTAATTGATAGTTACAACAGATGAAATGTAGAATACATGAGAAGTAGGCTACTATTGCTAGATTTGCCCAAGAGAATGTTGGAATGCAAGAGAGGCTTTGAGAACAAAAGGATAATTATCATAGCCCATATGCATATTCTATGTGTTACTTTTGGTCTTTATTCAGCTACATAAACCAAGAAGACCACTGATATTTAGCTGACTCCCACTCAAAGCAATCCAATATAAGGTTTCTAAGACCAGAGTCTTTTGGGCAGATAGCCTCACCTTTCTCCCACAGAGTTGCTGGTGGCTTGTACTGCCAACCTACAAGTTAAGAGCCTCATGCCCAGTCCAGGTGGTAATTGTAGACATAACGCTGAAGGCTGCAGAGATACATTCCACAGGCTCTCCTGCCCACCTCAAGGACCACTGCTTTCACATTGCATCGAAGGCAAATACACCCAAGCCCTTAGCATGTTCTATACTCAAGAACCTTTGTAACCCCTCTCCTACTTCTTTCCCTAAAGCATTTTTTCCTTTTGCTGACCTTCAGCTCATTCATTTTACTCACTGTTTTCCTCCCAGCCTCAGGGTTCTACTGATACAATCCCTTCCCCTGAGAGGTTTACTTTCCCAGAATTCCCCACGTCTGCCACCTGCACATCCTGTGGTTCTGGTTCTGTCTCCATGCCACCCTGTCAGAGTAGTTCTCTTGTCTTTCCTTTTCAGGTAAAACCATTGCCCTCCCACCCCAGATACCCATCCCCATGTTTCCTGGTGTCCGTTCCATTACTGGATCTGATCCTTCTCATAAAAGGGGTTGTCATTTGCCTTTGAATGAATTCTAATTCCATCACTTCTTTGTGACCCAGTGTTACTCACGGGAGTAGCTACAGAGCAGTAACTGTAGAGTCAGGGGTTCTGCTTTTCTTAGTGACCACAAAGAACTCTTCTGTCCATTTGGATTATAATGCCTTAAAAAGATACCAAGACTCTATTTGGCACAAGTAAGGGGAGGGGATGAAAAGATCGTGTCTCTATCATTGTTCTTAAATTAGGATCTAAAGCCATGTTGTACAAAGTGGCATAATAGATCACGTCTTGGGCTGTTCCCAACAAGGTCTGTCATTAAAATCTGCCGGCAGCTCCCTAGCACAAAGACGAGGCGTTCTGCTCTAAAGATGTACAGTCTTGGACACCCACAGGGGAAGTTCCATCCTGTACTCTAGGGTCTCTGTGTATTGGAATCAACTCAATGACAGTGAGTTTGGCTTATGTTTTGTTTGTATACTTTTTTTTTCACAGAAAGGTGATGCTTACCCCTGCAGGTAGCTGAAATAACACAGAGGGGCTGCAAAATCAAATACCCACACATTCTTCTGGATTGTGGATCAGAGGTACGAATGGTCATACTTGCCAGGAGGTGCTGAGTAATTCTTCAAGGTGTCAGCAGGCCACATGTGTTGAGAACCTAAGAATTCTAGAGTGACCATGAATAGACATTTCATGCCTTGAAGCAAGCATTCACATAATTTCAAACGAAAATCATTTTGGGGAGAATAATCAAACCAGGTAATGGGACTGATGGCAGGAACAATGGGGGTGGGGTGTTCAAAAAACGTTAGCTTAAAGGGCAAGACCAGAAAATTACTTTCAGTGTGTGACATGTAAACGCAGCAAGCACCAGATGATGAGCAGAGGCAGACATGGGGAATTCTAGGGAAGCAGCGAGCTCAGGGGAAGGTATTCCACTTCTCGAATACTTGATTCAGGAGAGTGTGTTGACCCAAGACACGTAAGACAAGACTCACACCACACGGTTGAAGTTTCCATACCACCATGTTCTATGAGGGCAACCTGAAACTTGGTGTTCTCAAAGTGGTATCATTTTTCTATAAAGGAAAAGGCTAGTGGGTACCGATCACCTGTGCACTCTGTCACCTCTGCAAGATTTGTGTCACCTCCACCCAAAGATTGCCTCTGACTGCCATCACCTCTGAAAACTTAGGGCTTCTCCTTTGTGATCAGAATGGAGGGGAGATGCTGCCGCTTAGAGTTATCGCAGAGGAGGGCAGAGAGGGGACACCTTTGGATCGAGGTTGCTGGGTGATTTGGTGACAAGGACTGTGATCTGATTAAAGCCACCTTGTGAAACTTAGCCCCATTCATCCCAAAGGGGTCCTGAGAAGCTCTTCATTTCATAGGGACTGGCCGCTCTGTTGCAAATTTTCAGAAGCTCTATGAGTAGGGAGATAAGTTTCTGAGCTGAATCTTTCGCTGGGTTTCTGGGACTCAGAAAGGCCACCAGTGGAGCAGTTTGTTGCGACTGCAGACAGATAGCTGAGGAATTAGAAGGCCAGGCTTGCCCGTGAAAATAGACCACAACAATAGGAACTTTGATAAAAAACACTGAAAGAATCTTTGTACTTCAAGCTATGGACTCTGAAATGGTGCCTCCGTAGGCATATGCTCAGGCAAACACCCCAACAAACAAAAGAGATTCAGGGGCTTGTGGGAGAGCAGGATAGTAAAAGGAAGACAAACATATCAGAAGGAATGGAAGAGGGAAGCACGGGAGAACAGCTGGAGGACCCAGCTTAACACAGGCAGCTGGAGGGGAGTAGGAGCATGCCTGGGGAGCGCCAAGGTCTTCTATTCAGCCATGGGCGAGAGGGAGGCAGACGTGATCTTTTGACTCCATGAATAGAAATGTAGATCATGATGAAAGCTATACCTTGGTGAGGGGTTTGGGGCAGAAGATGGGGGTAGCTAGGCCAACTGTTTGATGATTCAGAATGAATGGTAGTGGAATGCTTTGTTTCCTGCCAACATCAGATAGTCCATGACTTGTTTTTGTTTTTATCTATTTATTTATTTTACTTGATCTGCTTTGTTGGAATCAGGCTAAGAATATAGTGACAGAAATCCTCCTTCAACTGTTTGCTCTATTGTTTATATTTTTCAAGCAAATGTTTCTTTCCTAGACTGGACTGAGCTGGTCAAATCAGTGAGGCTCTAGTGAGTGGTTCTAAAGCCCTATATTATTTCTCTGCTTGCTCAGTTAATCCTGCCTGTATGTACAAGGTCTGAAGCACTGACTTTATAATGAGTAACAGAGTGAATACGTATGTCTTCGTTCTCATTGTCAATGCTGCAGGTCTTCCAGATTCACATCTTCTTTAATTAGATGGATTTCTCTTTGCTGCTGTGGGACTGTAGCTACAGATACATGCAGAAAAACTGCTCGGTTTTTTCCCCCCAGAAACGCTATGATTCTAGGTAGAAAGCAGAGCTGAGGGCATCAGAGGAGAGCAGAAGGGATTGCTAGAACATTTCAATGTCACAGCGTACCAAGGTGCCTTCTTTAAGGGAATTCTGACTTAGAACATGGACAAATAGGAAGTTCTTAGGTGTGTGAGCCTAATTGAAGCATCAAGAAGAGGGATGCCATCTCTCGATCACTCTGTCAGTCCGGGTAGACTTGAGAAACAAACGCATAGACATGCATATGGATATAAGGAAAGGGTTTATATACAAGAGGAATGGGACATTGAGAAAGTGTCCCAATCCAGTCCAGTACAAAGTCATAAGTCCAATAATAGCCCATATGCCCGAAACCAGTCTATAATGTCTCCTTCCAACTCACGAAGTCACAGGCCAGTGGGGGCAGAGTCCCTGCGCTGGCAGGGATCTCCCCTTGGCTCCTTGCTTCCAGGGCTCAGGGTCCATCAACAGCATCCAGTGGTGGCAGAAGCAACTCATTGCTGGCAGAGTCTCGACATGTCTTCTCCAGCTTCAGAGGTCTGGTTCCATTAGGGCAAAGTCATGTGGCTTTTCCTCCAGCTCCTCATACGCTGCCATCTTGTCTTGTCTGTAGTTCATTGTCTCTAAGACTAATTCCCAACAACTGGGGAAATAGATTCAAGGGAAATATTGCAAGATTTCCCAGAAGTCTCAGGAGAAAGCTAAGCCCATATGGAGGCCTCATTGGATACTCAATGGCTATCTCCAGATTAATAGGCTAGACTCCACCCCTACATCTCAATCATGAAATTAACATAAGCACATGACCACCACAATCACCCATATAATTGACCTTGTCAGATGAGAAATGCTGGCTGTATTGTTTTCTTAGATTTGAAGAACTTTATTTCCAAATGGCAGCTGGCCATCAGTACATGGGGTTATTCATAAGAAAGAGAATTAAAAAATATATTTCTTGAGATACCTATGGGTGTTTTTGGTGCCTGGATCAGACTATACTATTGATGCAATTTTCCAGGCTGCATTCAGCTTTTCCTACTAAGTAGTAATTAGGTTATTGGGCCAGTGCGCCTTTTGACTGTCCAGTATGATTTCACAAGGTTGGCTTCTAAAAATAGTCTTTTGTAGGAATCGTTAGTCACTATCAGCTTTTCCCTGAGTCAACTCGACTTGCCTTCACAGTTCCAAAGGCACCTCCCTGGACACTGAACTTTTCCATGTGTTCATAGGACACACACAGCTAGTCTGCCCCCCTCTATTTCTGGAGTTCCACAACCCTGACCTGACTATAGAACTCTTAAAGGAAAGTTCCTTTGGTTGCCCTTGCACTTCCCTCTGGAAGGAGGCAAAAGGCACATGTTGCTTTCTTTTCATGCGACCAGTCAGACATTGGGAATTGGGGGGAACCCTTAATGATAACTGCAGTTTTGATCATAAGTCAATTTGGCTTGATTCTCTTCCAAGGTCTGTCACCAAATCCCCTGTTCATTTGAATGCCTTGAGGGAGTTACTTTTTCACTTCTGCTTGAAAGAACTCCTTTTCCAGGACAGTAGTCTGTGATCTCCCAGGGAGATAAATAGGAAGCGAGCTTGGAGCAAAAAGGTATCCTAAAGATTTTAGTCAACACCGATTGAAATGAACTAAACAGAAAACACTTCTGTAGCTCCTTTGGGGGGGAACAAGTCGAGGCGACCATTTGAACTCACTATCGTATACTTGCATTCCGTCTACACACTGTGGGAGTGAGAACGCTCCCTCACGCTGTCAGTTAGTCCTCAGGTCCCCCCAAGTATACAAGTTGTATCTTCAGGAGTAAGAACGCAGAGCAGATAACAGAGCTCCTCGGTTTTTAGGTAGGTCTAGGTTGTTCTTTGCATGTAACAAAGATGGCCAATTCACTGTCCTGTACTAAAAGAAGCTTTGTGGCGCTGTGAGTTGTGGGTTGGACTGCTAACCACAAGGGCAGATGGAGCTGTTCAAATCTTCCAGCCAAGGAGCAGATGATGTCATCTGCTCCCATTCTAGAGAAACCAGAGGAAAAGTTCTTGTCTGTCACCTAGGGTCATTATGAGTCTGAGCCAACTCAATAGCAGAGAGACTGGCACTGTACCAAAGGAGCCCAGGTGGTACAAATGGTTACACAGTGGTCTGGGAGCTGAAAGGTTGAGATGAAAGCATAGTAGTTGGAATCTTCCCAGAAGCTCTAAAATCCAGGTTGATTTTCCCTATGATAATGATAACCCATTAAATCCAAAGGGATAGACCTATTCTTTCAAACAATGTCACAAAAGTCAAGCTTAACTGAGTGGCATCCAGCACCATTCTATGCTAAGCACCAGAGGACCCCTTAACCTCACTAATACATTGCAACTCAACTTCATGTGTTTGTTGGTTTGGGAATTGTCCCCAGGGAGAAGCATCCATAATGACCCGACAGAGTGACTCAATCATCCCTCCCTTTGCAAGCACACATCTCTGAGTGATCAGATTCGGTTGCCTATGTTTAAACCTAAATAAAATACAAACACAGAATGAATATAAAAATAGTCATTTAAAAATCTAGTGATCTCTTTCAATCAAGTGCCTTGAAAAATGCAAACTATTGCTAATGACTGAATTATTTTTCCCTGACATGGCTCATTTTAAGAAAAGTTATTTAGATTGTCATATAGCTTCTTTTTTTGTTGTTTTGGTATTTGATGAATACACATCTGTATTCATAATAATCTGTATTCACCATCTGTATTTATTCAGACCCCTTTCTGTCATATCTAACTCATGACAATTCCTTAAGTTGCAGAAAGGACTGCACTCCACAAATTTTTCAATGACAGTGAGCTTGTGTAAACAAATCGCTAAGTCTTCCTTCTCTGGCATCTATGAGTGGGTCCAAACTGCTAACCTTTGGTTAGTACTTGAACACTCAACAGTGTCCTGCATGAATTTTTTAAAAGGTATTAATATGTATTTTTGAAATGTCTCATTTACAATTGCTAATATGGTCACCATTAGTAGATATTTATGCAGGTAAACAAAAATCTCTATGGACCATCAGTGAGTTTTAACAATATGAAAGGCCAGGGCAGCAGTAAACTTGAGGCTCCTGCAATAAAATGGTGCATCGATACCACCAGAGACACCCGCCCGAGTCTTTGCTGCTCTCTGGACCCATGAGGAATGGTGGCACAGGTTCTGAGTACTTGCAGTGTCTTCAACATCTAATCCCATTTGAGCACTGTTGTGGTGTTAGGTGCCCCCCTGAGTCCTGGTGGTCCTGCTATGGCAGACAGAACAAAGCACTGCCCAGTCCGGCACCATCCTCCTGTTTGCTGGTTTGAGGTCATTGTTGCAAACACTGTCCCATTCCATCTCACAGATGGTCTTCTTCCTTTTCAGTAAGTCTCTGCCTTATCAGGCATCATGCCCTCTTCTAGGGACTGGTCTCTCCTGATAACATGCCCTGAAAACATGACCCAAAGTCTCATGGTCAAGTCAGCGGAGCCTTCTTTCCAGATAGATTTATTCTTCTGACAGCCCATAGGATATTTAATGTTCCTTGCAACATCATAGTCCAAAAGCACCCATTTGTTTCTTGGTGTTCTGGTTTTCAAAGACTGCTTATAGTTTGAATATAGTAGTAAAATAACAGCATTATTGGTAATCAACTTTCAAAATCTTGCTTTAGCTGATTTCCTCGGTTCTCACTGTCATACAATCTCTTTTCATTCCTCAGTCAGCTTTGTCAAGACAATTGCATATTGTTTCTTACAAGGATGGGGGCATTCATTGCAATCCATCAAAAACAAAGCCAGTTTACCTTGACTGCTGCTGAGATGATTACTTTTGTTTGGAGTGCTTTCTCATACCTCGGAACAGCTCTTGGATTTCCTCTTTGGAAACAGTGGAATCGCACACAAGCAATCATGTGTAAATATCAAGCATGGGAGCTCCAGGATGTTTGGGAAATGTTTCTATTCATGGTGTTCCACATACAACAAGCGGAGGTTTTATTACAGTCAAGTTATTAGAAATGGAATTGTTTTCATGTCTGGCTTGATCTGAATGTGCATAATTAGCTTAGAACCATAAATCATCGGCTTCATCAAAAAGTTAAACCTTAACCAAAGTGTGTAATTTTTTTTCCTGTCTACTACCGTGCCTCTGACATTCCGTTAAACTCTCACCAGACTCATCTGTCTTCTGAAATTGACATTAGGCTCTTAGTTTTACAGAGGGCAACCAGGATCTTCAGAAACCTAAATCCAAAACAAGGTCTTCTTGACTTCAAATGGATGAGTTTCGTGGGTAGCATGGCATACACAGGGAAACTAAGAAAAATGCCCAGGTAGCACAGCAATTAGGAGATTGTTGCCATTGTCTCTGTGGAAGACATTACAAAGTATTCCCCTCTTAACACTTAAAAAAATATCCAAAACTTTACCAACTATTTTCCCACGACAACCAGGCACCAAAACAGGGAATACAGGTGGCAGCACCAGTTCAGAGAGATTCTTAGTCTTGATGTTTCCAGCTTACCATTGCTTCACCACAATTGACTTATTTGAATCTGGTATTGGTAAAGGATAGGAACTATACCACGAGTAGACCTTGCGCTACCAAAAGACAGAATAAATATACCTTGAAGGGAATACAGCCAGAATGTCCCCTAGATGTGAAGGTCAGAAAAAATGAGGAAACCCTTCGATGATATGAATTGACACTGTGGCAGCAGCCATGGGTTCAAATATATCTATTCTTGTAAGGATGGTGCAAGAACAGACAGCCGAGAGTCACTGTGGGTCTGCACGGACATGATTGCCCTAAAAGCAGCATTGCTTCATGAAAAGCTATTCGATAGTTGCTAATTCCCCAAATCACTCAAAAAGAAAAACTTACATAAAGAAAATAATAATTGTGCTTAGTCAACTGTGTTTTATTTTGCATTTGAAAATCAGCACTGTATCTCAGTATTTTACTGAAGCTACTATGGTTATCCAACCATTATTACTCTGATATCTCAACAATATTGGTTATGTCTTTACTCTCATCTGCCTTCCCAGATCCCCTCAATTTTGAGAAATAATCCCAAGCCTTTATTAGGACCCCCTAGATTGTTCTTTTTCTTTTGATTTCCATTCATGCAAGATCTAGATATCACTAATTTAACATAGGCCTAACTGTAGGTATGGAAAGATGATTCTGATGGAATGAAAGAGCCTACCTCTTTTTTTCATTTTCTTCATTTGATCTCATTTGAGGATTATGATTCCCTGTATTGAAGAAAATTATTTCATGTCATTAAGTATAAAATTAATTTTATAAGAAACATCCTAGGATATCCAATTAATACAACTATTATTCAAATGTATGCACCAGACATAGACCCTATTGTTGTGTTAGACACTGTTCAGTCAGTTCCACATCACAGCGTCTCTTTGCATCAGAAGGAAGCGCTCTCCATTCCTGTGCCATCCTCTTAATGGTTCTGATGTTTGAGCCCATTGATGGCGCCATACACAGCATTGGGGTCCGTGCATTCTAGCAACTGATGACTCTGATTTAATTTTAGAAAAACCTACATGGATAATGCCTTCAAAGCATGATCATAATGTTGACAGCTTCTCTTCTGTCTCGTCCTCATTATTTATTTCTTCTGCGGCATTTCTTTTCTCTTCAAAATCCAGTAATCCCCGATCTATTAAACCCCTGGTTCGTACTCTATGAACTGTTCCAACTCCGTGATAACAAACTCTGAATTCACAGCTCTTGCCATGTGGATGGTTTTTGTCTAACAATGTCTCCCATAATTATATCCCAATCAAACACTCGCAACTTGTTCACACAACTCAGAAACATCTCCTGCATGTGTTGCCCCATAACTTCCTCCCAGGAAGATGCAATGTTCCAGATACACTGATCTGACTAAGTGTCAATCCAGTCTTTGGTTATTGTGAACAGTGCTTTCTTGAACTTGAATGTGCTGTATTTGTTGGAGTACCTGATTTCATAGTGTGTTGTGGGGGTGGGGAGAGGTAACTATGTAGGAATGGAATTACTGGATCATATGAAAATTCTTTGTTTAATATTTTAAGGAGCCACCCAACTGTTTTCCCACTTAGATTTGATATTAGGCATCAAGGCATAAGGCAGAGCTGAACTCTCAATTGAAATGGGTTATTTGTATATGCAGTAGCTGGTTGGGGTTGTGTATAACACAACATTGTGGCAGGACTTGGGTATGGGTAGACAAAATTCACTAAAATGCACTACAGGCCTGTATCCAACCCTGAAGCAGCTCTCCACTCTGTATTGGAAGATGCTTGAGAAAAGCAGTACTCCTCCCCCCAATACTTTGAATATATTGAAACATCAATAACTTCTGTTTACCATGAAGTTGTCTATTGTTCCAGTTGTGAGGATTTTGGTTTTCTTCAAGTTGAGAGTCTACAGTCATTAGTCTCCATCAGAAACTGCCCAGGTCTTTCTCACTTCCAACAAGGAAGAGTGTGTCAACTGCATATTGTTGTTAATAAGATTTCCTCCAATCCTGATGCCACATTCTTCTTCTTAAAGTGCAGCTTCTTCAATTATTTCCTCAGAGTAGAGGTTGAATAAGCACGGCGAAAAGATGCCACACTGCTACAACTTTCCTGACTGTGTACCAAAGGGTACCCCATCATTTATACATAGGGATGCTTCTTGGTCCATGTCGAGGTCCCATATGAACATAATGAAATGTGGTAAAATTCCCATTCTTGTCAATGTGATATGCAGTTTGTTATGATCTTTACCATTTCATGCCTTTGCATTTTTCTGATATTCTCTGCTTTGAGTCAAGAGCCATCTGATATCAGTCATGCTATCCCTTATACCATGGCCTCTTCTGAATTCAGCTTCAACTTCTGCAATTTCTACTGTGAGAGTTGTTGAATTATCTTCAGTGCAATTTTACCTGCATGTGATATCAATTAATGATATTGTTCAATACTTTCTGCACTCTGTTGAGTCAATTTTCTTTGGAGTTGGCACAAATATGGACCTATTTATATTGGTTGAGCAGGTAGCTGTTTTGCACATTTCTTGGCATAACTGGGTATTTTAAGTGCTTCATCAGTTTGTAGGAATGTTTTCATTCCTAAGGCCTTGATTTCCACTAATGCTTCCAGTTCAGTTTGGATTTCTTCAAAACCATTGATTCTTGATCATTTTCTACCTCTTGAAATGGTTGAATGTTGATCAATTTCTTTGGGTACAGTGATTGTGTATTTTTCTGTAATCTTTTGATGTTTTTTTTGTATCGTTCTTCTTGTTCACCCTTGTGGTCCTAAAGTAGTGATATTTGAGGGTGTATCCATGTATACTCTACATGTTTTAAGTGATGATCTTCTCAGGCTCAATTTCTGTCTCTAATGTTGTGTTTTCCCATCTCTCCAGCTACTCTGCAAGAGACTATCTCAAGTTTCATCTCTGAACCTTGTTTATCTGAGCATATTCAAATGATGAAGTCCTCATTTCATGTTCTTAGTAGTTCCCAGAAAGGAAAATTCAATTTGATAATTCCACCAAGACTATCTCAATACAGTTCTTGAATTTGTTTCTTACATACCATCCTTTCATCGAATTAGCAATTAACACCTAAAATTTAAAGTAATTTAGCATCAGACTTGGAGAAAGATTCTTCTACTTCCCATAATATGAAAATGTCAAAAACATACTTGCTGAATGTGAAAAAGAATTTGAAATAACTTTCTGGTGAAAATCAAAGACTACAGCTTTCAATATAAACTCAACGTAAAGTAAAATCCTCAAAATTCAGCCAATAAAGAACCTCATGATAAATGGAGTAGAGATGTACATTGTCAAGGATTTAGTCATACTTGGATCGCATTTCATTAGGCAAATCTGCTGATGATGATCTATTTAACATGTTACAGTGCAAAGATCTCTAGTTCCAAAATGCTTCCCCTCCCACCCCGCCCCCAAATATCATGATCCCAATTCTACCTTACAAATCTGGCTAGACCAGAGGATGTACACTGGTATAGCTAGGAACTGGAAACACAGGGAAACCAGAACAGATGATCCCTTCAGGACCACGGTGACAGTGGCGAGACTGGAAGGGTGACAGGAGAGTGGGGCAGAAAGGGAGAACCGATTACAAGGATCTACATGTACCCTCCTCCATGGTGGATGGACAACAGAAAAGTGGGTGAAGGGGGAGGTGGAAGGAGTAAGATATGAAATAATAATAATAATATATACATTGTCAATGACTCATGAGAGAGGGGAGAGCAGGGAAGAAAGGGGAAAAAAATGAGAAACTGATTCCAAAGGCTCAAATAGGAAGCTAATGCTTTGAACTGCTGACTCTGTGGTTATCAGTGCAAGTTGTAAATCACTACACCATTGAGGAGGCTCTTACTCTTTACGTTAGTGGCTATCAAACCATTTCCAAATAAAAGGAAATGATGATAACAACAAATGTACACGTGTTTGACACAATGGATGTATATATGACTTGTGAAGAAGAGTGGTACAAGCCCCCAATAAAATGATAAAAAGAAAGAAAGAAAACTCATACAATGGTTCTCAACCTTCCTAATGACCCAACTTTTTCATACAGCTCCTCATGTGTGGTGACCCCCCCGCCATAAATTTATTTTCGTTGCTACTTCATAACCGTAATTTTACTCCAGTTATGAATCAGGTGACCCCTTTGAAAGGGTCGTTCAAGCCCTCAAGGGTCACAACCTACACGTTGAGAATGGCTGAGTTAAAGTATGTATGATCCAAGTCATTCACTTTAAATTTCTTCATATGTATGAAAATCTGGAAAATGAATAAGGGAAAACAAAGAATGATGGTGCTGGTGAAGAATATTAAATAAACTATGACGTGTCAGAAGAAATAGCAAATCTATATTGTAAGATGTAGAGTCAGAGGGATTCCTAGAAACGAGGGAGATGGACTTTCATTTTGTATATATTGGACATGTCATCAGGAGGGTCTAGTCCCTGGGAATTAGGAGGAGGGGAAACACATCACATCTCCTAAAGTTGAGAGCCAAGGTAAACAAGGAAGACCCTCCGGGAAATGGACTGACATCGTGGGTGCAAGCACAGGCACATCGAGGGAGGCACAGAACCAGACATGCTTAGTTCCGTTGCACGTTGGGTTGGTTTGATAGGCAGTCCCCTAAACAGCACGGGCCCCCTGGGTGGTGGAGTGGTTTACAACTTGGACTTATAACCACCAAGTCAGCAGTTCAAAACTGACAGCTGCTTTATGGAAGAAAGTGAAGGCTTATTACTCCAGTGAAGAGTTACAGTCTTGAGAAATCCCAGGGGTCATTCTACCCTGTTTGATAATGTCTTTGTGAGTCAGAATGGACTTGAGGGGAGGGAGGGAGAACACCCACAGCATTGTCAACCTCATTTTCCTAAGGAACCACGCTTGTGTTTTCTCTCCATCAGCCAGTAGATACTAACTCACTGGCACCTAAGCCAGGTGGTTTGTTTTGTTTTGTTTTGTTTTGTTTTGTCTTGTCTTTAACCCTACCTACACTGGATTTAATATGTTGGGAAATATGAGCAACTTTACTTTCCAAATTAGAAAACATCTAATTTTCTAGGCTACCGTTGCCTTGGTTTAAGCTACCATCATCTCCCAGATTAATGTAATAGCCTCCTAATGAGTTATTATTTTCTATTGCTACTCCTTTATGGCCTTATGAATGACATCCTTTCAAACATCCATACTCCAAATAGCATCCCAACAAACCCAAATATCACTCCCACAAAGCTTTATGGGGTCAGATGAATCTTATTCTGTGTTTGTTTACAAGTTTCCTCTGTCCTTATTTTGGATGTGATTGTGATAAGAGCAGAGATGTTTATCCCCCTCCTCAGTTGTAGCTATAGAACCTCGAAGAAAGCCATCACATACTGACAGATCATTATGAGTAGTTTTTGTATGAGCCAGTGAGTGAATAGCCATATGTGTAAAATATTTGCAAACATCACATCTACTTTGTGATAAGCAATATTCACCTGAAACTAATTCAATATAGTTACTAACACATCAGCTACATTTTATTGACAGTTATTTTAGAGTCAGTGTATCCTTGAAAGCCAGGATCCATTTGCAAATAAAATATCATTCAAGCCAGCAGATAATTCACCGAGCTATTTGGATTAGCATATCCCTGGCAAAAAGATGAGACTGTTTGCTCTCGTGAAGACATGCAATCTCAGGAGTTCCGTATAGCGTTGCTCTGAGTTAGAAAAAAAAAAAGATAATATGGGACTTTACTGAAATTTATCTATCTGTATCTCTCAGCAGTGGGATTTTAAACACACTTCTAATCCTCTGGTGAAGTATTTTTGGACTTGATATCTGCAGATATTGCTAGAAGTCGTGCTCTACAATATACTATTGAAGTGATAACTGGAAAAGTTACTTAATGTATGTTGAGCTTAATTTGTAGAATAGTGTGACAATAATAATGATATTCAGGGCTTTACGTGTTTCATAAAATCAAATACATCCAAATACACATGAAAGGGAGCATCAAAAATTCCATAGAAAATGGCCTTCATCTTTTCATTCCATTTTCCCATAAACATCTTGAAATCTCCTCCTAAAAAAGATAAAGACTCAGGGCAAGAGGAAAGTAAAGAGAGAAAGAGGAAAGCAAAGGCAAAGGACATTTTGAAGGCAAAGGACATTTTTAGAGATCTAAACACAGGCATATGCATGTGTAAACATATTTATATATGACAAGTTGAAATAGATCTATGTACATACATATATTTATAGGGTTCATATTAAGAAAACACATAGACAGTGGGCCGATACTTAAGTACTTCCCTAATACAAGAGCACCTTGTTCTAATAATCTGAGGTGCTCACCTTCCCAACGTGATTGATTGCTGAGGACAAAGCAGATGCATAACAAATGGGGCAAAGAAAGCTGATGGTGCCTGGATATCAACAGATATAGCACCTGGAGTCTTAAAGGCTTGAAGAGAAACAAGTGGCCATCTAACTAAGAAATAACAAAATCGGTGGGGGAGAAAAAAAGAAATAACAAAGCCACATGGAAGAAGAACACTAGCCTATCCCATCACGGTCACTGTGGACAAAGCGGGTGCATAAGCAAAAGTGGCAAAGAAAGGGGATGGAGAGTCTGGGACCTTAAAGGCTGGAAGGTAAACAAGAGGCCATCTAGCTGAGAAGTAACAAAGCCCACATGGAAGAAGCACAGCAGCCTGGGTGATCACGAGGTGTTGAGGGGATCCGCTATCAGGCATCAAAGAACAAAAAATCATATCACGAATGAGGGGGAGTGCAGAGTGGAGATCCAAAGCCCATCTGTGGGCAACTGGACATTCCCTCACAGAAGGCCTGGGAAGGGTACGAAGCAGTCAGAGTGCAGTGTTACAATGATGAAACATGCAATATTCCTCTAGTTCTTGAATACTTCCACCCCTCCACCCACTTTCATGATTCCAGTGCTAGTTTACAAATCCGGCTGGACTGGAGAACGTACACTGGTACAGGTAGGAACTGCAAACACAGGGATTCCTGGCCAGAAGAACCCCTTAGGACCGATGGTGACAGAGGTGATAATGGGAAGTTTAGCTGCCTTAGAAAGGAAGCTAGGTTAGAAAGGGAGAACACATTGCAAGGATCTAAATATGGCCTCCTCACTGGGGGATAGACAGCGGAGAAGTAGGTGAGTGGACTCACCTACTCAGATGATGTAAGATATGACAAAATAATTATAATTTATGAATTACCAGGGTTCATGGGAGAGGGGAGAGAGAGGAGAAAGGGGAAAACTGAGGAGTGGATACCAGGGGCTGAAGCGGAAAGCAAGGGTTTTGAGAACGATGAGGGAAACAAATGTCCAAAAGTGCTTGACACAATGGATGTACGTGTGGATTGTGATAAGAGTTGTAGAAGCCCTCAATAAAATAATCAAAAACAAACAAACAAACAAACATAAAGACTATATTTTCAGGTTAAGAGGAAGCATGTATCCAATAATGAACTTGATGCTATGAATTCTCTTACCACAGACATTTTCCTAACCCTAAGATATGTTCAATATTAATTGAATGGGTCACTCTTGTCTATTTGAGAGAACATTTAGGCAACCTGTTTGAAATAATTCTCTGTTTTCAAAATTATTGTTAAATTCTTTAGCTGGATCTGTATTTCTTGGCTACAAGTAAGAGAGAGTCTATTTTAATTAGATATGGTCAAACTTATGTTTCCACCATTTTTAAAGTACAACTGGCAAAAGCCCAACAGATAACAAAAGCTAGAACCTATAGCGTGTAGGAAAGTTTTCTGGATCTTAATTTTGATTTAGATTTCTTATCTGTTTTGGAATTCCATTCAACCAAAATAACTGTCCCAAATGATCAGGCAAACTTTCTTTCTTTCTTTCTTTCTTTCTTTCTTTCTTTCTTTCTTTCTTTCTTTCTTTCTTTCTTCTTTCCTTTCTTTCTTTCTTCATTATTACTGTCAACATAAGTTACCAATTATTACAAAGTGTTAAGTATTCTATTCACCAATTCATGTATGTGATTCTAGATCATTGTCAGGTAAGCATCACCCTCTTTCTACAGTAAAAGATATTGGAACTTGGACAGGTCAACTATTTTTGCAACTAGGAGTTGGCAGAACCAAAACTGAGATTCATATCTGACTCCAATGTTCATGGTTTTGTGATCATGCAAGAATATCTTTCCAAAGGATAGAATTTGTCTTTTTGACATAAGCCCACAAGGATATGGAATTCTGCTCAGGGACGGTTGTCTCAAAAACATAAGGAAAAATTCGGCTGAGCCCCGGCAACGTAGTGGTTGTGTGCAGGACTGCAACCCACAGGGTTGACGGTTCAAATCCAGCAGCTTTCCAGGAGCAATGCTGGGCTTCCTACTCCCACCAGGGCAGTGATGCCACACACACACACACACACACACACACACACACACACAAAGCATAAGGCATAATTAAAAGGAGGAAGGAATGGGCAAAAAAAAAAAAGAAACCAACCCAAATAATCAGAGTTGGAAGAAAAGGTGTTTCTCACATTGTTATCATAAGGTTTCCCAGGGACTTGGCTTTGACTCATCTGGCTTTGACTGAATTTCTTTTCAGACCATGGCAGATGAGTATGACCACTTTCCTTGCCTCCTGTTGCTTTAGAGCTTGGCTGAAGTATTACTTACAAATGTTTGGCACCATTGACTCTGAAGAGTCTAACTCATCTATATTCTAAAACAAAGTTTTAAAAAGTATTCTTATATAGCCTCGAAATTCAATGAGTGGATTTGATGCAGACATCCTTTCTTGTGCTACCTTCAGTCTCTTGGTAAAAACCCTACTGGGCTGCCTGCTCCTTTACAAACACAATTCAGCACGAAATTAAAAGAATATGAAGCCTTTCTATATATCATGGCTCAGCTTCTAGCACGCCTCTGGTCTTGCTGGTTCTTATTAATGATTCATTTCTTTTGACAGCAACAGCAACATTTCAAGACTTCTTGGGTGGAAAAAAAAGTTGGCAGGGAATAAGTCCACAGTGAGCAGTTAAACCTTATATGAATTAATACCCCCCATCAATAGTTTAATGGATGAAATGCATTGATTGCTTTGAGAATTATGCTGAGGTCTATAGTAATAAGCAGAAATGTCTGATTTGACATCTTTTTTTTAATATGTCTGCAATGTAATCTACTACCAATTACACAACAACCCCACCAAAGTAGTGCTGAGAGCTCCCACTACAGTAGTAACATGTTATAAAAGCTCAAGTTTCAGGACAATTAGCTTCTGGCTACAGTTTATTACCCCATTTGAGATTTAAACCTTTTTTTTTCCATTGCATTCCAACAATGCTTATGTGTCTGGGGCTAACACTTTAAAACAATAATGAAATAGCAAATATCTGTCTGGCTGGAGTTTGTCCAAGAAGGGTGTATTAGAGTTAAAATAATAATAATACTAATAATAACCAAGGCAGTGTCGATAAAACTAAAGAAAAAATCTTATATAATTGTTCAAAATAGCCAGGGCTATAATGTTCTACAAAAGAAAAATATGACTCCTATTGGAATTTTGTTGAAATTTTTTGAAGGGTGAAATTCAGGCATACTCTGGAGAATACCATCAACCTTATTCACCTAAAGACAATGCTGGAATTTCAATCCATCACTTATATTTGGTGATCTTCACAATGTTCAAAACACGTGAACCTTTGAGTGACTCGAAACAAGAGTGACAACAACATACTGTAGCTGAGTGAATTCCAACCCATAGTGACTTTATAATACAGCAAAGAACTTCCCCTGTGAGATCCCAAACTGTGTACCTTGATGGAAGCTGACAGCCTCACTTTCCACCCCAAAAGAGCAATTCATTGCTGGTGGGTTCAAATCACTGATCTTGCCAGTGAATAGTGCAGTATGCATCTCAAAATTGCTGCCATCAAGTCGATCATAGAAACAGGAGGGAATCGTGGGTTTCCAAGGTAGTAACCGTTCATAGGAATAGAAAGCTTCATCTTTCTCTGAGCAACTCCTGGTGATTTCAAACTGATACTATTCCAATGAGCAGCCCCAGACTTAACCCATTACACCACCAAAGCTCTAATGTTGCACAAAATAAGCTATCAGGTTTGTGCTTTATTAATAGTGAGGAGAGCAGTGGCATTGATGGAGAGCCTACTTTGTGGCCAGATACCATTTAACATACTTTATGACATTGATCAATGTGCAGATTCTATCTGAGCACAATGTAGTGTTCTAGGATTCCTCTTCTTCGAAGTCTATCCATTGCCTGTTATGATGTATACATAAGTCGAATGTCTTAACGTAGTCAATAAAGTACAAGTAAGTACCTTTCTGGTATTTTCTCCTTTTGGTTAAGAACTACCCGATCACAGCAGAAATGTCTTTTGTTCTACATCCTCCTTTGAGTCCTGCGTCAACCTCTGGCAGCTCATTGTCGATGTAATCCTGCATCCACTGTAGGATTATCATAAGCAAATGTTTACTTGCATGTGATGGCAATGATACTGTTCTATAATATGAACATTCTGCTCGGTCACCTTTTTTGGAAATGGGTGAAAATTTGGATTTCCTCCTGACAGTTGACCAACTAGATATCTTCTAAATTTTCTACCATCCAATGTCTTCAATTAAGAATTGATCAAATTTGAAATAAGACGCACTGATTTTAATGCAAATGTTTGAAACAGAGAAAGAAAATAATTGGAAAATATTTTCTAAGTGATAGAAATGAAGCTGGAGATCTCATGACAGACATTTTCAAGACCAAAGGCATGCTCACAGCAAATGCCTTCTTTTTTTTCCAACAACATAGACAGCAAATCTACATGGAATTCTCCAGATGGAAGACATATCAATGAAATGGATTACTTCTGTGGGAAGAGATGATGGAGCAGCTCAGTATCAACAGCTAAAATTAGGCCAGGGACTGATTGTTGAACAGACTATCAATTTCTCATTTGTAAGTTCAGGTGGAAACTGAAGAAAATTCAAACAAGTCTATGAGAGCCAAAATATAACCTTAGTTCTCTCCCATCTGAATTTCAAGGACTTATCAAGAACAGCTTTTATGCATAAGGACAGAAACCTTATCAATAACAGATTTGAAGTATTTAAAACCAATGACAGAAAATTTGATGCTCCGTGGGTAGGCATCAGGAACATGATTCATGAAGAAACCAGAGTCATTGAAAGGACAAGAGGGAAAGGAAAGGTTAAAGTGGATTTCAGAAGAGACTCGGAAACTTGCTCTGAATCATGGAGTCGCTGAGGCTAATGGAAAAAACTGATTAAGTCAAAGAGCTGAAGATAAAATTTTAAATGGCAGATCAAGAAGACAAAGTCAAAAATTATAATGAAATGTTTAAAGACCCAGAGTTAGAAAACCCAAAAGAAAGAACATACTTAGCATACTTAAACTGAAAGAACTCACAAAACTATTCAAGCTATGAGGTAAAATGCTGAAAGATTCCATGGGCAAAAAAATGATAGAAAGAATACATCATCACTGTATCAAAAAGAACTTCTCAATATTCTACCATTTCAATAGGCAGCTTATGATCAAGAGCCTGTGGTACTGAAGGCAGAAGTCTAATTGATACTGAAAGTATTCATTAAAAACTAGACTCCAGGAATTGATGAAACACCAATTGAAATGTTTCAGCAGGCTGATGAAACACTAGAAGCCATATACATCTTATGTTCTTATGTTTAAATAAAAGTTGTTCTGTTATTTGAATGAAAAAAGAAACCTACGATGATGTACCTAATGTTCTCACTAGAAACACCATCCCCACTCCCAGGCATCCTCTTCACAGATGATCCAAAATCTTCCACTCCTGGAGGATGACTACAACTGTCCAAATGGTGTCATCATTGAACCCACTCATTGCTTCAATTTTGATGACTTGTGTGCCTTTTTCACATATGTGTCAAGGTAGACCTATATGTAAAGTTTTTCAATACTCAAAGAGAGATAGCATTTTACTTTATAGAGATATTGATAATACAAAGTACATTCTAGGTCATAATTGTGCATGTGTGTAGATTCTGCCTTGATAATTTTTGGCTGCTATAGCTTTTTCTCCATCCTTTTCCCATGACCTTTGCAGAATTTCTGACAGGAAATATATGTGATTGCAAACTCACAATAACAATATACACATAGCTAAATCTCCATGGCAAAGTGTGAATACCATATTTAATGCTAAAATAGTTGAATAAGATATGCACAAATACCTACACACAATGCATAAGCTCTCTTATAGGTTCATCATATGCACTTATATTTGCAAAATGTACATATGTGGTTTTCTATCAGCATATACATGTGTCATACATACATGTGCATCGACCTATGTTAACATATATATGGCCTCTGCTGCTGGTAATTGCCATTGAGTTAATCTAAGAATGTTGATAAACCTCAGCTGCTGAAGGATTGGACTCCATATAATCAGAAATCAAAGGAAGGATCAGTATAAGAGCCCAATTGTGAGAATCCAATGTGCAGAAGGTGCTGGATGACAGTGGGAGACCAAGAATCATCTGTAGAACTACCTAGGAAACAAGCCTCAGGGGAACCCCATCCCCTACCCCCATTTAAAATTGGGGCATGGGAGGGAAGTGGTCACTAAAGAGAGTGCTTAGCATAAAGGAGTATGAAAGATCAAAGGCATAAATCTGATATGAACAGTTAAAACATTGCCAATATACCTCCTCTCTGTAGGTTGCACCTGATCTGGTTTCCAAATTTTTCTGTATTTTTGTCTTTTATTGTTTTCTTTAATTTTTGTGTGTTCATAATAGAGTGTATCTCAGAGGTGTTATTTCACTGGAGGTCACCTGCTTGGGGTTGTTATATGTTTTTCTGGTTTGGGTATATCCAGGATTGATGAACTTATAGGAACAGCAAGTAAAATAAGAGGTTCAGGGGAAAGAAATACAGTAGTGGTGTCTGAGTGGGCGGGGGGGGGGCGGGGGTTAACAGGGAGACAATGTCAAACAGTCCATGTAGAAAAGGAATTTTGGAAATTGATTGTGGTAGCAATTGTACATTCTGCTCGACATCATTTAAATATAGAATGATATATATATATTAAATCCCAAAATTAAAAATAATTTTAAAAAGAATGCTGACAGATACTTAATGTAGTCATGGATTCATCTTTAAGTGTACATACCCATGTATGCACCTTCTATGATATGGTTCAAAATGTTCATGAAAATTGAATTTTCCCATGTGGGTTTTGAAGTTCCTCACATCCATGTATATGTATGTATACTACCCCTTTATGCTCATGTATAAATAGTGATTTTCAGCACATTTTAATGTGATTTTTGTGATAAAATTAGGTGCCTCGACTGATATTTGAGTCAGCTTATATTCAAGTATGTATGATATATGCATATATTTATATAAATGGCACTAACAAATAGAAAGTAAGTAAATATAGAACCACTTTTGGGCTGAAAGATATAGATTCTCTAGATTTTTTTGTCAGCCTTCTAATTCTTAAAAGAGAAATAACAGTTTTTCTTATAACTGTCTTTTATCATCATCGATCCATAGATGGAGGTTTCAGACAGATGCCATTGAGAGAATGAGTTCAGACTCCCAGCAGCCCTGTCTAAAGCAGAATGAAACATTGCTCAGTCCAGTGCCATCCTCACCGTCATTCCTCGGTGCCCATTGTTACCGCCATGGGGTCAACCCCTCTCCATGAGGACTTTCCTTTCCTCACTGCCCTGCACTTCACTAAGGATGGGGTCCTTCTCCCTGGACTGCTATCTCCTGACAATATATGCAAAGACTGTCAGGTAAAGCCTTTCCATTCTGGCCTCTGGATGTAAGGAAAAGTCTTTCTGCCATACCACTTCCAAGACAGATGGGATTGTCCTTTGAGCATCCCATGGTATTTTCAGTACTTTTCTCCAGCACCACCATGCAAATGCACTGATTCTTCTCAGGTCTTCCTTATTCAATGGAAAACTCTCACATGCACATGAAGCAACCGAAGATAGGATCACTCTGATTGAACTGTGTTATGGTATGATACCTGGATTCGCTCCTAATAAAATTGCTTGAAAAAGGAAAAAAAAAAGTATGGCTTGGGTCAGGTATACCTTAGGGTAGGCACATAGCTATTGAGTCGATTCTGAATGTATTGACCCTACATAAGGTTGGGGGGTTGTGAACCATTAAGGGAGCAGGCATTCTCATCTTTCCCCCTCATAAGAGCTAATAGGTTCAAAATGCTGATCTTAGAATTAGCAGCCCAAAGCTTAGACAACAGCACCATCAGTGTGTGTGTGTGTGTGTGTGTGTGTGTGTGTGTGTGTTGGATTTCCTGCAACAAGCTATAATATTTCCTGCAATAAGCTGTAGACTTATTGTTCCTTTATTACATATCCCTTAGGACAAAATTGAACTCCCCCTTTGGGTTTCTGAGATTTTTAATCTTAAAAGGAGCAGTTAGCTGCACCTTTTTAGCTTCTGAGCAGATGGTGAGTTCAAGTCACTGACCTTAAATTTAGCAACTCAAGGTATACCCCACTATGCCCCTGTGGCTCCCTAACAATGGTAGAATATTCAAAAAACCTAGCTGGACCCCTCATTCAAATCCCACTATTTATACTGAAAATGTCTTTTATAGCAGAAGAGAGAAAATAGCGAGTCGACATATACAAAATGGTTTGGACTAGAACTGGTATGCAGACCAGTTTGAAGAACGTCTCTCGTATCCAGCTCATTGTATTTTTAATCACCAAGATTATCTATTATGCAGCATGCCTGGGGTGAATGGAGCCTGGATTCAGGAATTAATTTCAAGCAATTACTTAATCCCAAATGTGGCTGCTTACATATTGTGAAACTATTAATCACTCTTTTAAGAATAGAAGTAAGGCCAACAAAAAATCATAGGAGGATGAATATCTTTTAGCCTAAAAGTGTTCCCTGTTTACTTTTTCTTTGATCAGGAAAATCCATGAGCAGCCATAAAAATTTTACTGGACCTATAATTATTTGAGTCTTTCAGGGTGTCTCGAAAGTACTTTACAACAACCTCAAGTATCATAACTTGATATTGTTTCTGCTTTTCCACTTAGAATGAAAATAAGAATTGTGTGTCCTAGTCATCACTTCCACATGAAAAAACAGAAGGGAAAGACAGTGTGTTTATCCACCCCAGAAAACCCAGCTGGGGTTTATTAACTGCATTGTAACTACTCATCTTTATGACTCTCAAATATAGATAAGATAAAATTGCGGCGACCTCCCAGTTGAGGGGGTCTAAGATGGTCATTGGATTAGAGGGAAGTTGGGGTGTCTAGTGATGGTTTTCCAGCTAATAGCAAATTATCTTTGTTCAAGCTTTTAAATATAGTCTTATTTCATTGTGCTGCACAGAAAGTATACCATTTTAGAAATCAAAGCTTATTATATCCCTTCTTGGAGTGAGTACCTGTGCCATATTCCCGAGCCACATTTCAGTCATTCTAATACTATTTCAAATTTTCCTCTAATGCTTTTGCTCACTTAGTAGACTAGAGTCTAGTTGACATACCTTTTGAGGAGTTGTATTGACATTTAATTCATATATTATACAATCCATTAGTTCATTTGTATTAAAAAGAGTTGTGCAATTAATTTTCTTAGCTGCACACACACACACACACACACCCCGCCCTACCCTAAAAACTATTCATCTGGTTACTGTCTCCATAGATTTCCCTCTCCTAGATTTCATATATAGAAAAATATGCAAGAAAAAACAAAAAACATTAACAAGCCAACAAATCCATTTGCAGGGTCTCCAAGAAGATTGAGCTTCCATGGATATCCTCTGAGGTATACCAGGGAGGTATATAACCTTGGTCTCAGACAGAGTGCATCTTAAAGTAGTTTATTATAGATGTCATTAGGTGAAATGATTGTCACTTATCATTGGATCTCCCTTTTCACCTGCTTTAATATTTTTTAGCTTTTAATATTTTCTGCTTTACTTTTCTATGCTAAGCAAACTGATGTCTTGTGTCAGCCTTCCACCAACAACTGTGATCTAATTGTCATATCCTTTAACATTGACCTGTTGGAGACACCAGTACAGAAAATGTTAGCATTGACTCTAGGCAATGAGATTTCTTAAATGTATATATGTGTGTATACGTGTGTATGTGTATGTATATATAACACATGTATATAACATATAAATTTACAATATATAAATACAAATCAAGAATTTATACATGTAGGTATACAATGTTCTCTATTTTTTCATTTAGTTTCTGGTATTTCTTTGCAATGGCAATGAAATTTACAGCCAGTACTCTCATTTTTGATAAAATGACATTTGGGCCCCAGGGACTGAGAGGACTACAAAGCAGAAGGGGAGAGAGGTTGGAGTACTCCTTCCCCACCTCCTCAGTACTGCCATCCTGCATCTCTCGCACCCTTCAACACGTAGTTCTCCTGCCAGGAACTCCATTCCTCCATGGTCGCAGTCTCACTTGACTGTAACAAAAACAATTCTTTATTCTTTATCCCTTTGGCACTAGGGCTGTAATGGCTTTCTGCTACTCCCAGTCTCTAGATGTCACATCATCCTGAGATTTTTACCCATAACTCTGTCATGAAGTAAGCACCTTATTAAACTCTTTTCATTAAGACTATCTGCAGTGAGTCCTCTGTCTGACCAGAATTCTGAATGATAAAGTATTCAGCCAACACTTGCCGAAAGACTGTGGAATGGGTACAGAGTTTTGGCATCTTTTAAAACCTTGAGTGATTGACTCTGGCACTGGAGCTGTCATTGGAGAGGCAGTAAGGGAGAAAATCCCTGTGAAGATAACCCAGGGAAGTCTTGCCAGACCTTGAACACACACCCGTAATGCAATAGCCACAGGTTGGGAAGTGAAGAATTCCTTCCAGAAGCAAGTATCTTGTCCTCATTGTGCTAATCAGCTTGTTTGTTTTTCACTTATGCAGACTGGATATTTTTGTCCTGGTGAAATGATGTGTTTGGAATAGACCATAGGACTAGGAGACTAAAGCGGCACGTGGTGGGGGAGAGTTAAGATCCTGTCGAATATCAATGGGCTATTTGGATACATGACCTTAGATGACTAAATTTTCAGAACTAAGTTTACTCCTCTAGAAAATGCACAGGCATGCTACAGGGAATGTAAGAATACACTTACACATATTGAGCAGCTATAAGTCATGGACTAGAGATTGCCCCTTTATGTAATCATCCTACGTTCGCTCTCCTTTTCTCCTTACATTCTTCACTCCCTTTCTTTGTCTTTCTTTCTTCTCTTTCTTCCTACTGCAATGCCACAAATAGACAAGAGAGTATAGTTATTTTCTGCTGTCTAAACCTTATAAGTCCCTGTTTAAAATTTTTAAAAGATATGGAGTAATATACCTGGTCAGGAAAGAGAAAGTATTTATTAGTTGTTTGCAGACTTAGGTACAAGGGAAAAGCTATAAAGGGGGAAAAAAAGAAATCTGAATTTTGAATATTCCTTTAGTGATTTTTTTTAACCAATGAGATTTACTGCTATCCAGAGTCTACTGCTGCCAGAGTGGGTTCCATGTTGGATCAGTAACCATAAGATCAGCAGTTCAAACCCACTAGCCACTCTGAGAAAACAAGTGAATACTTTCTGTTCCTGTAAAGATGTATAGCCTTGACTACTCAAAGGGGGAAGTTTTTAACTCTCATAATAGGGTTGCTATTAATTATCCAATATTAGACCCCTGAGAAGTGCTGTCCTATCTTGTACAATCAATTTGTTGTGCATACTTGCTTGTCAAGAGGACAACTAGTTCATAAGTGTTCTAGTTAGATATTACTGGACTGACTTCATTCCAAGATTTTGAGCAAGTAGACCTTATATCCTTTTCTGTGCCATAGGGAAAAATCAAAGATAGACTTGGAGATTCTTGGTGTGCAATCATTAGGTATAGGTTTAAAAGTTATCCACATTAGGTATATTTATATGTGGGATTTCATTCTCATTGGGTTCGTGATCAATGCTCATAAATAAATCAAATTAAAACAAAGCATATTAAAAACAAAGAGTCCACCTTGAGGACTTAGAGCAACCCATGGTATTTTCAATCACCTCATATGCATGTGAGAGATGCATAGTGTTTAATATAGACTGAAGAAGAATTGACACATTTGAATTAGGCTATTAATGAAGAACACCGACTATACCTTAGGTTGCCAAAGCATGGATATAGTCAATGTTCTTTGCCCACACCATAATCCCAATCTATCCTTTCTTCAGACTTCTCTATACTGCCCTGATTTCATAGGCTTATGAGATTTTCATATGCTTATCATGCTTAGAAACAAGTGGCTGGAGTCAGGTTGACCTTAGTACTCAACTTCACATCTTTTCTTTTTAATACACTAACGAAATCTTTGGCAGCAGATTATGGAATTGACTTTAAGGCAGTGAGCTGGGTTTTTTTTTTGGGGGGGGAGGGGAGGGGTTGTTTTATTAGTGAGTCCAAAAAATCACTTTGTGTTAGAAGTACAGTCAGAAATCTGCTTGGAAGTGTGGATGACAAGAGCCTCTCTCATTGGTTTCAGATATGTTGTTAAGAAGGACCAGTCATTGGAGAAAGACACACTTAGTAAGGTAGGGAGTCATTGAAGAAGGGAGTCTTGGAGAATGCTCCAGGAGATGGATTAGCAGAGTGGTTGCAACCGTGGACATAAGTGATGTGGAGATGGCAAGGGTGGTGCTAAATGGAGTGATGTTTCATCCTATTGTCTCTGGGATTGCTAGGAGCTAGGATACCTTTAAGGAGACCTAACATAGGTGCACTTTGGGATATAGGAGCAGAGTTTCACTCCAGTATATAGCTTCCTCCTTCTCTTTTCTGTTTCAAAGGAAAGATTATTTTGTGGAGACACAGAATTTTTGGTGCCAAAGAAATTCGTATCCTAATAGATAGAGTGGCAGGTCTGTGCAGGCATCCTTTCAAGCGTTTAGGATGATATAACTTCATGTCCCCCAGCTGTTAGCAGGATTCTTGCTACCCACCTACAGGTCAGTGACTAGAATTGATTTCCTGTGTCCCTGTGCCCATTTTTGTGGTAAACCAATGAAAACGATTTAGAACATGATCTTGTTAATGACTATATTTGCTGCATTCACATAGCTGCCATCCCAAACTGATATGATCTTGTACCGAAAGTTACCCCTGAACTCACTTAGAAGCACAAGAAGTAGTTGTGAGACCTTGAAACCATGAGCACAGCAGATGGAAAATTAGTACATCCAACCTCAAGAACTCTGATTAGAGTCATTGATGAGGCTAGCCCATCTTTCAGGCCTAGCACCACAAGGGATATACCCTTTCCATGGGGCACTGCATGTCTCCACCGAGAGAAAGAGACGGCTTTCTACTGAGAGTTCCCTCAGCTGCAAGACCGGAGTGTCTGCACCTTAGGTTTATTTTCATCATTAATTGCCCATTCATTCAATCCATTTGATAAACAGCCTTCACCATCACTCACATTATCACTATGCCTTTGTCAAGGACACGTAGTGAGGTATTACTTCACCTTGAAGTCTTTAGGTTGCTTTATCATTGTCAGATGTTCAAAGGACTTCAGCAGAGGAGAGGGATGGTGCGCCATTCAGAATGAGCCAAGCAGAGCGAGGAGGTCTCCGTCTCCATCAAAGCCGACACTCGATTAGACAAAAAGGAAAGAGAGGGGTATTGTGGGCTGTTATTTCTTGAGCTGTCCATAAAGGGAAGGCTAAATGTAGCAAACACCCAAACCTGCCGTGCAAGGTTTCACGGACGACTTGAGAACTTCTCTTCCCCTGCTGGCTGTGATGCGAGAGGCTCACTCCACCACCATCACACCCTCCCTGCGCCCCCATGACAGCAATCTCCACTTGTAAAATAGGGAGACCATCAGCCAGCAATAATTGGCAATCCAAATAGTCTTGACGGTCCATGACATTTATCGAAACCTCAGGTCCTGCTCCCTGGTTTCAGCTTTCCTCCCTTTGCTCTGCTTTTACAGACAGACAAGTGCTTAGATTTAGGTTTAATAATGAGGAGAAATTTCTTCTTGGCCTACTCGTGCTTGTGTTGGCTGCTCTGGGGGCTCGCGACAGACGGGTGGTTGGAGTTAATTACACTAAATGGTGAGAACATTATTTGACCCCACTGGTTCAACCCCAGAGACTGCCTCCTTAGACACACAGGCAGATGGATTGCCTCACCAGCTGGGCAGAGGGCAAGACCCATGGAGAGAAGACAGGAGGCTTCATTCTAGAAAGAAATCTAGAGCTCTGGACTCTTTTTTAAGTGTAAAACTATGAAGTTCCAGGGGACACAAGGTGACAGCAAGAACTAGGGAAACACCCCTCACCTTCCTACAGAACAACTCTTAGAGAATGTGGTTGTCTTCAAGAACGGTAGCCCTCATCCTTTTCCAGGGAGAAAAAGAAGTAGGAAAATGTCATCATGAGGGGAGGAGCTTACAACTGTGGACAACTGTGGGACAATGTATCCCAGAGCAAGTACGTAGACACACGTTCCTTGGCTAAGTGCAGAATCCTTCATGGTCTGCGCAAGTCCTGGCTGGTTCTTCTTTCCAGTGATGACGGTGGCAGTGATGTCAGTGTCACACCCAAGTCCTTGTTGTCCTAGGAATCACTTAGCTTCCAAGACGAATCATTACCCAGTACACCTTGGTATAGCACAGAACTATAAATAGTCTGTGGAATTCTTACGACACAGCTTCAGGGGTTGCAAATTGCATCTCCTTCTAAGGATGACAGCAAGATCAGCCACACGCGCTCTTCCTACTGACATCCAGATCACTGGTTGTCCATGTGTGCGTATCTGTTCAGTGTCAGCTTATGCAAATCATGCAGAAGCTTGTGAAAATGTCTAAGCAGCCATGGCTTGGGCATTTTGTCTGGTAATATTGATGCCATAAAATAGACTCATGTAATTGGGCTATTTTGTGAATTTATGAAGGTTAGAGTCCTTGGGAACTTCTCTTCCCCCCTCTGGCTGTGACACTTTTAAAGCGGGTTAGAGTGATTGCTTAAAGTTGTCATGCTAAATAATTTCTAGTCTACCATGCAGTTGACAATAACCTGGGAAGGAAGAGATGGTTAATGTCCTGGAAGAGAGATACTCCTTTTCTGTGTTGTGGTGACTACCATGTTCTCTTGCTCTGCCTTTGTCAAAATTATTAATAATCAGGGGGACAGCATGTCATAGGTCTCTGGTGATGTGTTCATCATTAAGAATAAGATTCTATCCATGTAAGGACACTAACTGTATATCTTACAGAGCAGCATAATGCATTGAGTTCAGTGGTCACTGCTATTGCCTTAGCAGTACTCACCTGCACACACAGGTGACTTTCATTGCATAAACAAACATTTATAGTTGAGATAATTCACCTCCTGTCATGTGTAAGCAGCTCAAAATAAAGGTACTTTGTGAGTCAGTGCATCTTTCCCACAGAGGTACTGCATCAATTTCTACAAGGAGATGAAATACAGAAATTACCCTGGGATGATTATACCTCATAAAATGATTAGGAACTCATTTTGCAAAATATTTATACAAAAGCAGCACAGAACTTACATTTTCCCTAGTAACCCAACGAGCCAGCATGTGATGAAATGTACAGGAAAAGTAATATCTTAGAATTGAATGTCATTCTATCTTAAAAAGCAATAAGTAAATATGGAGCATGTGTAGACAGAACAGAAATGTATTGAATGAGAGAGGTGACATATTTTTAAAGTTGAGAGATAATATTGACTGGAGTGACTTTGCTCAAAACTTAAATGGTGGTAGCTGTTTTAGACACCATCTTAAAACAGATTTGTGTGGCTAGAGAAACAGATTCAATCACATATGTGTTAGAAATGGTTTTATGTCAAGAAGTAATCATATATAAATTATATATTATATATCAATAAAACCTCCCAGCCTAGTTCAACACAAGTCCATAAGTCTTATAGTAGTCATTAAGTCCCTCTTCAGCTTCATTGCAGTCACATGCAATGATGCAGAATATAGGAAGATCCCACACCATTGGGTGTAAAATCCTGTAGGTCCAATATTGATAGAAATTATCACAGGACTCTGTCAGCTCTCAGGGTCAAAGAGAAAGTGGGGCTGCTCTCCAGAGAACTATATATCTGGGTCACACATCCAAGGGAGGTCATCAGGCTACTACCTGATTGACAGGCTAAACTCCACCCATATCTTCTTATAGGTGCCATCTTGGCCCAATAAACCTAACTATCATAAGAACATATAAGATTGTATCTAGCTAGGACAAGATTCTATGGGGTAAGATCAATAATGAGGGATGCTTAGGATTGGACAATATTTAAGAATCGAGGCAATACAATAAGAAGACAGGATCAAGGATAGATTTTTTTTTTAAGTCCAAGGTCAAGAATTTGAGAGGGCGGGGGGCGGAATTGGAGATTGCTGAATTCTATGGTAGTAATCCACCATTTGTCTGTCAGCATACCTTACTTTGATGATGTGTATGTTGCTGTGACACTGGAATCTATGCCCCTAGTATTTCAAATGCCATCAGGGTCAACCAAAATGAACAAGTTTCAGCAGAACTTCCAGATAACAAACAACAAGAAGGAATAGACTGCTCACTTCTGAAGAAGGAGCTGCTGAAAACCATCTTGGAAATGCTGTCAGATACTGAGGGCTTAATGAATGAAAGTAGACATTGTTGGAGATAGTGCCAGAGGATGAGGACTTTGGGGTAAGAAGGCCCTCAAAATGTGACTGAAAAGGAGTTGCTTTCTCAAAATAGAAAACACCCTGGTGACATGAATGAAGTAAGCCAATGGAAGTACAGACTTTGGGATCTTCCTTTGCTGTTGGGGTACAATTTGCGATAAGAA